>CM028366.1:50447873-50471877 GCA_016624345.1 Platycodon grandiflorus
CAAATAGGCAAACTTGATCCAACAGCCTTACTTTGATATCGGACAAGCTCATACAAGCTAAAGCATCTGCAATGTTGAAGAATTCCAAGAACGTCCGATAGTCATCCTGAAGATATGTCCTAACTCAAAGATCTCATTAATTTCGATACAACGCTAACCGCAAATGGCATTCATGAAGCTTTCCATTCTTGGCATATATTGTAAAGGACATTCCCGCGGCAAGAGTCTACCTATTTTGGCAAAATGTCGAGACAGGGTGAACTTGCGTAACCCTATGAGCTCAACAACACCATTAGAGCATTAAATGCTCTTGAATTAAATTGAGCAACTCATGAAGATCTCCAGCTCCAAGGTCCTCACTTACGCATATAAAAGGAGACTTACATGGCAGCATTTATAACGTCCTTCAACTACTCCAACTACTCGAATCTCCATAGTCTTCAAGTTCTAAAAGCTTAAACGTCCCTATCTATATACATTCATTGAAGAGCTTCACACTTAGACGACTAGTCCATTAAAGCTCTTCATTGATTGCAACACTTAGCTCTTCATAGCTCACGAGAATTGAATCTTATTGATCTCAATTCTCCCACACAAACACTTGGTCAACAAAATTTTTGTACACAATCCATTAGAGATTTAGTTTGTAAAATATCTAGTGGATAAACTTAGTACACGTTTTTCAAATCCAAAGTTGACCACTTTGGTTGTGGACGTAGCACTTATTCATAAGTGTGAACCATATTATATACTCTGTCTACTTGTGTGTGATTGTGAATTATTTGTGTTGCTTATATTTTCGATTTCCAAAAGCGTTTGAGAACTGCCGATCTTATTCTCGGAAGATCAGCCATTTCCCAACTTGTCCTATACTTCACAAGACTTCCGCCTGCTAAATTTTTCTAACTTAAGTGAAGTAAGATTTTTGAATCAAATTTTTAAAAATTGGATATAGGCTATTCAACCACCCCTTCTAGCCTATATTGAGCAACCGTGGACCTAACATAGATTGTTCGATGTATTGTGGATGTTTTTAGAGGATCAAAAGACATGATTTCAAAGGATTAACAAGTGCTTAATTGATATTGATTTTTGGAAGCTTTGTAACCCCATTTAGTGTTTCAAAAGACTTGATTTCAAAGATTAAACAAGGGTTCAATAAAGATTGATCGTTGGAAGCTTATGGGATCCTTTTAGAGGATCAAAAGACTTGATTTGAAAGGATTAACAAGAGCTCAATAGAAATTGATTATTGGATCCTTAGTAGTTTCTTTTAATGGATCAAAAGACTTAATTTCAAAGGATAAACATGAGCTCAATAGAGATTGATTGTTGGAAGCTTTGTGCTTATTATTAATGAATAAAAAGACTTGAATTCAAAGGATAAACAAGAGCTCAATAGAGATTGATTGTTTGAAGCTTTGTGGATCCTTTTAGAGGATCAATAGACTTGATTTCAAAGGATTAACAAGAGCTCAATAGAGATAGATTGGTGGAAGCTTTGTGGTTTCTTTAAGTGGATTAAAAGACTTGATTTGATAGAATAATCAAGGGCCCAATAGAGATTGATTGTTGGAAGCTTTAGGGATCCTTTTAGAGAATCAAAAGACTTGATTTGAAAGAATTAACAAGAGCTCAATAGAGATTAATTATTGGAAACTTTGTGGTTCCTTTTAATGGATCAAAAGACTTGATTTCAAAGGATTAACAAGAGCTCAATTGAGATCTATTGTTGTAAGCTTTAGGGATCCTTTTAGAGGATCAAAAGACTTGATTTCAAAGGATTAACAAAAGCTCAATAGAGATTTCTTGTAGGAAGCTTTGTGGTTTCTTTTAGTGGATCAAAAGACTTGATTTCAAAGGATAAACATGGGCTCAATAGAGATTGATTTGGATGCTTTGTGCTTTCTTTTAGTGGATCAAAAGACTTGATTTCAAAGGATAAACAAGAGCTCAATAGAGATTGATTGTAGAAAAAAAGCATTCTGTTTATATTGAATGGATCAAAAGACTTTATTTCAAAGGATAAATAACGGCTCAATAGAGATAGATTGTTCGATGCATTGTGGATCCTTTTAGAGGATCAAAAGACTTGATTTCAAAGGATTAACAAGTGCTTAATTGAGATTGATTGTTGGAAGCTTTGTGGTTCCATTTAGTGTTTCAAAAGACTTGATTTCAAAGAATAAACAAGGGCTCAATAGAGATTGATCGTTGGAAGCTTATGGGATCCTTTTAGAGGATCGAAAGACTTGATTTTAAAGAATTAACAAGAGCTCAATAGAAATTTATTATTGGATCCTTTTTAGTTTCTTTTAATGGATCAAAAGACTTAATTCCAAAGTATAAACATGAGCTCAATAGAGATTGATTGTTGGAAGCTTTGTGCTTATTATTAATGAATAAAAAGACTTGATTTCAAAGGATAAACAAGAGCTCAATAGAGATTGATTGTTTGAAGCTTTGTGGATCCTTTTAGAGGATCAAAAGACTTGATTTCAAAGGATTAACATGAGATCAATAGAGATAGATTGGTGGAAGCTTTGTGGTTTCTTTAAGTGGATTAAAAGACTTGATTTGATAGGATAATCAAGGGCCCAATAGAGATTGATCGTTGGAAGCTTTAGGGATCCTTTTAGAAGATCAAAAGACTTGATTTGAAAGGATTGACAAGAGCTCAATAGAGATTGATTGTTGGAAGCTTTGTGGTTTCATTTAATGGATCAAAAGACTAGATTTCAAAGGATTAACAAGAGCTCAATTGAGATCTATTGTTGTAAGCTTTAGGGATCCTTTTAGAGGATCAAAAGACTTGATTTCAAAGGATTAACAAAAGCTCAATAGAGATTTATTGTTGGAAGCTTTTTGGTTTCTTTTAGTGGATCAAAAGAATTGATTTCAAAGGATAAACATGGTCTCAATAGAGATTGATTGTTGGATGCTTTGTGCTTCTTTTTTTTTAGTGGATAAAAAGACTTGATATCAAAGGATAAACAAGAGCTCTATAGAGATTTATTGTGGAAAGAAAGCATTGTGCTTATATTTAATGGATCAAAATACTTGATTTCAAAGGATAAATAACGGCTCAATAGATATAGATTGTTCGATGTATTGTGGATGTTTTTAGAGGATCAAAAGACATGATTTCAAAGGATTAACAAGTGCTTAATTGATATTGATTTTTGGAAGCTTTGTAACCCCATTAAGTGTTTCAAAAGACTTGATTTCAAAGATTAAACAAGGGTTCAATAGAGATTGATCGTTGGAAGCTTATGGGATCCTTTTAGAGGATCAAAAGACTTGATTTGAAAGGATTAACAAGAGCTCAATAGAATTTGATTATTGGATCCTTAGTAGTTTCTTTTAATGGATCAAAAGACTTAATTTCAAAGGATAAACATGAGCTCAATAGAGATTGATTGTTGGAAGCTTTGTGCTTAT
This sequence comes from Platycodon grandiflorus, assembly GCA_016624345.1. Lineage (NCBI taxonomy): Eukaryota > Viridiplantae > Streptophyta > Magnoliopsida > Asterales > Campanulaceae > Platycodon > Platycodon grandiflorus. Next base: position 50,451,315 of record CM028366.1, read on the forward strand.
TATTAATGAATAAAAAGACTTGAATTCAAAGGATAAACAAGAGCTCAATAGAGATTGATTGTTTGAAGCTTTGTGGATCCTTTTAGAGGATCAACAGACTTGATTTCAAAGGATTAACAAGAGCTCAATAGAGATAGATTGGTGGAAGCTTTGTGGTTTCTTTAAGAGGATTAAAAGACTTGATTTGATAGAATAATCAAGGGCCCAATAGAGATTGATTGTTGGAAGCTTTAGGGATCCTTTTAGAGGATCAAAAGACATGATTTGAAAGGATTAACAAGAGCTCAATAGAGATTGATTGTTGGAAGCTTTGTGGTTCCTTTTAATGGATCAAAAGACTTGATTTCAAGGGATTAACAAGAGCTCAATTGAGATCTATTGTTGTAAGCTTTAGGGATCCTTTTAGAGGATCAAAAGACTTGATTTCAAAGGATTAAGAAAAGCTCAATAGAGATTTCTTGTAGGAAGCTTTGTGGTTTCTTTTAGTGGATCAAAAGACTTGATTTCAAAGGATAAACATGGGCTCAATAGAGATTGATTGTTGGATGCTTTGTGCTTTCTTTTAGTGGATCAAAAGATTTGATTTCAAAGGATAAAGAGCTCAATAGAGATTGATTGTAGAAAGAAAGCATGTTTTATATTTAATGAATCAAAAGACTTGATTTCAAAGGATAAATAACGGCTCAATAGAGATAGATTGTTCGATGCATTGTGGATCCTTTTAGAGGATCAAAAGACTTGATTTCAAAGGATTAACAAGTGCTTAATGAGATTGATTGTTGGAAGCTTTGTGGTTCCATTTAGTGTTTCAAAAGACTTGATTTCAAAGAATAAACAAGGGGCTCAATAGAGATTGATCGTTGGAAGCTTATGGGATCCTTTTAGAGGATCGAGATGTAGCTGACAGGAGTCGAGGTTCGATGTTGAACCCCAACTTTCGGTCAAATAACAAGAACAATCAAGGGAGCGAATTACAAAAGCTGAAACCAAAACCAAAGCAGCGGAAAAACAAATGAACTTGAGCCTCAAAGCTCGATTAACAAAATTCCAATAACATAAAAATAACCTCCACGGCTAAACAATCACAGAGAACAACGCTAAAGATAAACCCAATAATTAAAACCTCGACGGCTAAAAACACAGCCGAGGAGAAACATAATACTTAAATACCACGCAGTCGGGAATCCAAAATAATATAATACACACAACGCAAGCGCGACTACACAAGTCGGCACCAAAATACAAATCTAACTAATACAACAATTTCTACTCATAGACTAAGTTTACATAACTTAGTGAACCTCATAATCTCACAATACAAGAAATAAGAAGGAAATGGCAATAAAAATACATCTTGCTATCTCCAAGCTCCAAGACTATTTCTTGGTGGAACTTAACACGCAAACGAGGAGGTTGTTGGGTGAGTCTAAAAGACTCCGTAGATACTATAATGTATTGGGTGCTATAAGTATGAATGTAATAGTAAACCAAGACTCTATATGCACTAATCTTGGTAATAATTTTAACTTAATCAGAATCGACAAGTTACTACATGTGACTATATGGCATGGCATTATGCACACAATATAGCAGAAAAGTAAACATGTAGGAGCACATAAAGGCAACCAATCCTATACTAACGAGAGGCTCAATGATGCTAACCGTCCCATACCGGTTGGAAATCATGACCAACATTCGCTATATAGGAAACATATAAGAGGTAAGTAAGTAAACACATTTAAAGGATACGGTGTCGAGGTACACCTCCCACCAAACCAATAGTTCCAACCAACCAACCAATAACATACCAATGAAGAGCTTTGTTGATGTGCTTTCGAAAGAAAACCAATAACCAAAACACATGTGAACCATTTTCTATTATTCACGTGGCCGGTGATCTCGGTCCCTACAACCCAAGAATCTACCACGGATATAGCTTACCATGGTTGCGCTTATTCCATACAACAAATGGCTATACCCCTACCGTACCAACGGTGAGAGGCGAGGCGATGTATTGGCCGACTATTACGTAGCCCCGACTCACGCAATAATCGAAGTCAATACACCGCCAACAAATATGCCATGGACTTAACTAAATGCACAAGTAGATGTTTACTCGACATTTAAAAATAAACGGTCATACTCCAAAGTAGGGAGCATACCACAACAATCACATTCAATAACAATACGAATGTTTCAAGTAGGTCACAATAAGCCTACAACAACAAATCAACAAAGTGTGCTAATAAACATTAAACACACAAGCAATCATCAAAGTAGGATGATTGTCCTATCACATACTAGAACAATCACACAATGTCCGTAATCACCGGACATATAACCAAAACATGACAATAGGCAAAGTAGGCCTAATATACAACTCAATTAAATTATCTAAGTCCGTAATGCGGACTTTACAATCACATCAACATACATAAGTCTACGCATTACTTACAACCATTAAGCGATACATAACTATAATACTTGACTCGTGATCTTTTTACAAGATCCTATAATCACTTGAGACACTCATCTCATATAACATAAACCATCACATAACATTATATTAGGTGTACCATGTGTATCACGACTCATTACAAATCACATCCTATTCGACTCAGAGTCAGTCATGACTAGTGTTCAATTCGCATAAAAGTTTGGTTTATAACGATATGCTTTACAAACTCCATTTGAGTCAGTTACTAATATTGAGGCATCGGGATGAACCGTAGTATCATCCCTAATTAACCATTCTATTCTCAACACCATTATTGGTAATATAAAGTACCCAAAACAACTTCACAAATTTATAGCGAGTAAACTAACGACAAAATATCAATGAGTTGCTATTATACAAAGTTTATTAACACAACATGATTTCTCCAGCATCGCGCAACAATACCGTTAAATTCACCAAATATTCCACAAAATCCAAATATTACAATTATTCCATATTTAGAGACTAGACATCTGGAACTATAATTTACAACTTTGAATTACCTCATTTGGACTTATAACCATCAAGAATCAGTCACTTAAAGTTGGAACTAACACCCAGAATTTTCAGCAACAGATTACTCGGCAGCGATAAAACACAACCTAAACGAGGTACTTCCGACCTCTAAAAATTATGAAATTTTACAGAGAACTAACTAACATACATAAGAACAACATATCCAAAATTCAGCAAATTCCCAATAGTAGATTAGTACCAGAATTTTCACGAAAATAGCCCAAAACAGGACTGCAACTAACTTGAAATTCATGTGTTTCACTTTCTAACATGTTACTAACACTTCACCAAGTCTCATGACAACCTCTACACATGGCCATTGATTAAGAACTAACATAATATCATTTGAAATGGTCAATTACTTATTTCTTTCAAGAAATTACACAAAGATGAACAATTACACATCCTATATGCTTTATTATTCCAATTCAACTCATAAACATTCAAAACATTATAGTTACTTACCTTCAAAGAAGACAATCAAGCTAACATATTCACAATCAAGGCTTTGTAATGAAGTCTCCTAGTCTTTAGCAACACCTTGGTGGTCTTGCATGTGAGAATCAATGGCTAGATTGAGAGGACAAGTCAAACACACACTAATCTCACCTTGTATCTCTCACACTAACTCTCAAAACACCATGGATGAACTAATTGAAGAAGTCCCATGTTTTAAAGTCTCCTAAAGGTCTAGAGAGAGTATTAATCTGGTCAAGGGGTCCTTGGTTCGTTTAAGTTGGGTCAAGGGGTGAAATGGTCAACTTTTGGGGCAACAACAATGTAAGCAGTGATTGATTACGGACGGGGCCGCCCCGCCCTTCTGACTTTTGGGTCAACTTCAAATACACGTCCGGATGATCCACAAGTCCAAAAATTGCGAGTAAGGTATCGTTGGAAAGCTCTTTGAGTCTAGTTTACAATGAATCAAACGGTTTGCCAATCCGAAGTTTCTACACAATTCTATGACCAAAATACTACAGACTATTCGAAGAATGAATTCGAGTTTAAGCATGCATCCATGCTTTTGAGTGAATCACTTTCTATCTTATGGTCACAACAAAATATATACTAAGTATTCCCAAATAATCCTAACCCCCAATCAAGTTCAAAATACTCTCAAAACTCAACCAAATTGCCCGCATTGGTGCGAAGATAAACATGCAAACATTGTTCGAACAACTCAACTTACGGATTAACGACAAGACTAACATGCTTGCCATTCGAGAGTGAGTCTAAACCAAGGTAAGGCTTGACACAATGAATTATGTACATATGTGTACACACACAATATGGTATCAAGGATGGTCTCAAACGAGTATGAAATTACGACGTGATTAAACGTTGATCCAATCTCGAACAACCGCAAGGAAGACTAACATGTCATGCTTATCAAACATGACTACGCCTCGTGAATCAACCCCCAAGGGTCCCAACTTAACACGCCACACTTTAGCAAGCATGATATATTTCTTATATGTCAAAGGTTAAAGGTTCTAACTTGTATTCCAAAGGTTTCTAAGCCGGTATGAAGTGATCAAGGCTAAAAGGAACGAAGTAGGGTCGGGCCTTACATCCTCTCACTCCTTAAAAGGAATTCGACCACGAATTCAAGGATTGACCATCTACGGTGCATACATACATCACGGCAATGTTTAACCATAGCCTACACAATCAAATTGCTATTGATATCGAGTTGAAGTCAAATAAATAAGGTGAGTCATGCAAAGTTAGAGGTCATCAACCTCAAGTGGCATTCATACGAAAGGATTTTAACAAATAGCTAGAGTTTCAGAGCGTGAACAACCTCGAGGTTTCATTAAGGGCTAACTCGCTGCTATTCAAGTCCAAAAAAAGTACATCACATAGAGTCATGCTAACTCATTTCATATGCAACCCAACGCCACACATCTGCGGCGAAATTACATTTCAATTTCGAGATTTAACGCTCAACAATAGTCATGGAAAATCCCGCGATCAACAAGGTTCGGTTTATACAACCCTTAGGTTCTTCGGTTACTCGACGACATACTTGTCATCAAAGAAACAAGTTCGACAAATGGTACTATACTAAAGATCACGAAAATCGAGACTCTACCATAGATAACGCGCCACCGACTTTAGGCTGTGACAAAATAAAAAGGTCAAAGAAACCACAAGCTAACATGCTCATATTATCAATACAAACTTCAATATACTACAACGCCAACCTAAACAATAATAAGGGTTTAAAACTCTAACCACGCCTAGTATGAACATAGGGTCCTAAAGATAATCATCTCACTATGTCAATTGGCATATGCACAAAGCTAAACGATCCGTTGGTATCGACACTCTATAACTCGACGAATTAGCTTACTAAGTCCAAATCTACTACACATCATACAAAGTAAGTATCTCATGCTCACCACTCGGTTGACTAACTCAAATCTAAAATCTCTACGGTCAGGCTAATGTACTACGCGTGAAAAGTTATAGGTTACTAATGGCTTGTCACAAATCTTCAACAATTCATGTTCAATTGAGTACGACGAGCTTATACAAACATCCATACATATCGAACCACTACACAAGGAATGATACACAATCCAAACAAGATGTACAAACATATTCGAGTACACTATCTCATTTACTTGTCCATTCCATTTGGTAAAAGGATTAGGCAATTTCTATCTAATATGCTATCAACTTAGTCATCGACGAATATCTCTTGACAACCAAATCGGGGCCCTTCAAGTGGCTTCAAAAGCTTTCATGCAGGCGTTAGGGACAAGTGTTTACAAATATGCCCTTTGAGTCTGTCTCATGCACATAGGTAGCAAATACAAGCAAATGTACCTAAGTGTAACATATGTCTCTAGTATGCACAAGTTTCGCATTCCATGATGTGATATGCAAAAAAAAAAGCGTCTAGGTTGATACGGACTCAAAATCTCGCACTAACGTAACTCGACATTCACATTAATCACTAAAGAACTCGTGACCCAGAATCTCGGGTCCTCCACTTCTATTTCCTCAAACAATCACCAATCTCAAGCCTAAGACGTTCCTTAACGCGTCCGGGCTATACCTTTCTACGACTAACAAGATCACCTAAGTGGGTCAAATCTCAATACTAAAACTTCCAAATGACTCACACTAGTCGTCAACATTCTAGGGAAGTCTTGAAGCGCACTCACTATTCTCCACAAGAGAAATAAAAAACTACACATCATTAGTCTCCGCTCCACCGAAAGAACTCAATAATTCCAAATTCTACATGGACTATCTTCACAACTTACGACATCCAAGATATATCTAAACACAAACACTGACGTTAATCGCCAACCCAAACCCATATCACCTAAGCCGAGGATCCCGGCCCGGCGAACGCCTAACTTAAGCTCGATACCAATGTGACGAGTCCGGGTTCGATGTTGAACCCCAACTCGTGCGCCAAACTAACAAGAACAATCGAAGGAGCGAATTACAAAAGCTCAAAACCAAAACCAAAGCAAATGAAAAACAAATGAACTTGAGCCTCAAAGCTCGATTAACAAAATTCCAATAACATAAAAATAACCTCCACGGCTAAACAATACGGAGAACAACGCTAAAGATAAACCCAATAATTAAAACCTCGACTAAAAACACGAGCCGGAGAAACGATAATACTTAAATACCACGAGTCGAATCCAAAATAATATAGTATACAATGACTACACTAGTCGGCACCAAAATACAAATCTAACGAATACAACTATTTCTACTCATAGACTAAGTTTACATAACTTAGTGAACCTCATAATCTCACAATACAAGAAATAAGAAGGAAATGGCAATAAAAATACATCTTGCTATCTCCAAGCTCCAAGACTCCCTGAACTTAACCCGCAAACCGAGGAGGTTGTTGGGTGAGTCTAAAAGACTCGTAAGATACTATAATGTATTGGGTGCTATAAGTATGAATGTAATAGTAAACCAAGACTCTATATGCACTAATCTTGGTAATAATTTTAACTTAATCAGAATCGACAAGTTACTACATGTGACTATATGGCATGGCATTATGCACAACAATATAGCAGAAAGTAAACATGTAGAGCACATAAAGGCAACCAATCCTATACTAACGAGAGGCTCAATGATCGCCAACCGTCCCATACCTTGGAAATCATGACCAACATTCGCTATATAGGAAACATATAAGAGCGGTAAGTAAACACATTTAAAGGATACGGTGTCGAGGTACACCTCCGACCAAACCAATAGTTCCAACCAACCAACCAATAACGTACCAATGAAGAGCCGTTGTTGACGTGCTCGAACAAGAAAACCAATAACCAAAACACATGTGAACCATTTTCGATTCACGCCGACGGTGATCTCGGTCCCTACAACCCAAGAATCTACCACGGATATAGCTTACCATGGTTGCGTTTATTGCACAACAAATGGCGCTATACCCCTACCGTGGCCAAGAGGCGAAACCGATGTGGCCTTCGACTATTACGTAGCCCCAGCCACGCAATAATCGAGCCAATACACCGCCAACAAATATGCCATGGACTTAACTAAATGCACAAGTAGATGTTTACTCGACATTTAAAATAAACGGTCATACTCCAAAGTAGGGAGCATACCACAACAATCACATTCAATAACAATACGAATGTTTCAAGTAGGTCACAATAAGCCTACAACAACAATCAACAAAGTGTGCTAATAAACATTAAACACACAAGCAATCATCAAAGTAGGATGATTGTCCTATCACATACTAGAACAATCACACAATGTCCGTAATCACTGACATATAACCAAAACATGACAATAGGCAAAGTAGGCCTAATATACAACTCAATTAAATTATCTAAGTCCGTAATGCCAGACTTTACAATCACAACATACGTAAGTCTACACGCACTTACAACCATTAAGCGATACATAACTATAATACTTGACTCGTGATCTTTTACAAGATCCTATAATCACTTGAGACACTCTCTCATATATAACATAAACCATCACATAACATTATCGCCGGTACCATGTGTATCACGACTCATTACAAATCACATCCTATTCGACTCCAAGTCAGGTCATGACTAGTGTTCAATTCGCATAAAAGTTTGGTTTATAACGATATGCTTTACAAACTCCATTTGAGTCGTTACTAATATTCGAGGCATCGGGATGAACCGTAGTATCATCCCTAATTAACCATTCTATTCTCAACACCATTATTCGGTAATATAAAGTACCCAAAACAACTTCACAAATTTATAGCGAGTAAACTAACGACAAAATATCAATGAGTTGCTATTATACAAAGTTTATTAACACAACATGATTTCTCCAGCATCGCGCAACAATACCGTTAATTTCACCAAATATTCCACAAAATCCAAATATTACAATTATTCCATATTTAGAGACTAGACATCTGGAACTATAATTTACAACTTTGAATTACCTCATTTGGACTTATAACCATCAAGAATCAGTCACTTAAAGTTGGAACTAACACCCAGAATTTTCAGCAACAGATTACTCGGCGCAGCGATAAAACACAACCTAAACGAGGTACTTCCCGACCTCTAAAAATTATGAAATTTTACAGAGAACTAACTAACATACATAAGAACAACATATCCAAAATTCAGCAAATTCCCAATAGTAGATTAGTACCAGAATTTTCACCTAAAATAGCCCAAAACAGGGACTGCAACTAACTTGAAATTCATGTGTTTCACTTTCTAACATGTTACTAACATTTCACCAAGTCTCATGACAACCTCTACACATGGCCATTGATTAAGAACTAACATAATATCATTTGAAATGGTCAATTACTTATTTCTTTCAAGAAATTACACAAAGATGAACAATTACACATCCTATATGCTTTATTATTCCAATTCAACTCATAAACATTCAAAACATTATAGTTACTTACCTTCAAAGAAGACAATCAAGCTAACATATTCACAATCAAGGCTTTGTAATGAAGTCTCCTAGTCTTTAGCAACACCTTGGTGGTCTTGCATGTGAGAATCAATGGCTAGATTGAGAGGACAAGTCAAACACACACTAATCTCACCTTGTATCTCTCACACTAACTCTCAAAACACCATGGATGAACTAATTGAAGAAGTCCCATGTTTTTAAGTCTCCTAAAGGTCTAGAGAGAGTATTAATCTGGTCAAGGGTCCTTGGTTCGTTTAAGTTGGGTCAAGGGGTGAAATGGTCAACTTTTGGGGCAACAAATGAACAGAAGTTACGGAGACGGGCCGCATAGGCGCCCGTGTTTCTGACTTTTGGGTCAACTTCAAATACACGCCCAGGATGATCCACAAGTCCAAAAATTGCAGTAAGGTATCGTTGGAAAGCTCTTTGAGTCTAGTTTACAATGAATCAAACGGTTTGCCAATCCGAAGTTTCTACACAATTCTATGACCAAAATACTACAGACTATTCGGAAGAACAGAATTCCGAGTTTAAGCATGCATCCATGCTTTTGAGTGAATCACTTTCTATCTTATGGTCACAACAAAATATATACTAAGTATTCCCAAATAATCCTAACCCCCAATCAAGTTCAAAATACTCTCAAAACTCAACCAAATTGCCCCGCATTGGTGCACGAAGATAAACATGCGAAACATTGTTCGAACAACTCAACTTACGGATTAACGACAAGACTAACATGCTTGCCATTCGAGAGTGAGTCTAAACCAAGGTAAGGCTTGACACAATGAATTATGTACATATGTGTACACACACAATATGGTATCAAGGATGGTCTCAAACGAGTATGAAATTACGACGTGATTAAACGTTGATCCAATCTGGAACAACCGCAAGGAAGACTAACATGTCATGCTTATCAAACATGACTACGCCTGTGAATCAACCCCAAGGGTCCCAACTTAACACGTCACACTTTAGCAAGCATGATATATTTCTTATATGTCAAAGGTTAAAGGTTCTAACTTGTATTCCAAAGGTTTCTAAGCCGGTATGAAGTGACTGCGCGCGAAAAGGAACGGAAGTAGGGTCGGGGCCTTACATCGAAAGACTTGATTTGAAAGGATTAACAAGAGCTCAAGAGAAATTGATTATTGGATCCTTTTTAGTTTCTTTTAATTCATCAAAAGACTTAATTTCAAAGGATAAACATGAGCTCAATAGAGATTGATTGTTGGAAGCTTTGTGCTTATTATTAATGAATAAAAAGACTTGATTTCAAAGGATAAACAAGAGCTCAATAGAGATTGATTGTTTGAAGCTTTGTGGATCCTTTTAGAGGATCAAAAGATTTGATTTCAAAGGATTAACAAGAGCTCAATAGAGATAGATTGGTGGAAGCATTGTGGTTTCTTTAAGTGGATTAAAAGACTTGATTTGATAGGATAATCAAGGGCCCAATAGAGATTGATCGTTGGAAGCTTTAGGGATCCTTTTAGAAGATCAAAAGACTTGATTTGAAAGGATTGACAAGAGCTCAATAGAGATTGATTGTTGGAAGCTTTGTGGTTTCGTTTAATGGATCAAAAGACTAGATTTCAAAGGATTAACAAGAGCTCAATTGAGATCTATTATTGTAAGCTTTAGGGATCCTTTTAGAGGATCAAAAGACTTGATTTCAAAGGATTAACAAAAGCTCAATAGAGATTTATTGTTGGAAGCTTTTTGGTTTCTTTTAGTGGATCAAAAGAATTGATTTCAAAGGATAAACATGGGCTCAATAGAGATTGATTGTTGGATGCTTTGTGCTTTTTTAGTGGATAAAAAGACTTGATTTCAAAGGATAAACAAGAGCTCAATAGAGATTGATTGTGGAAAGAAAGCATTGTGCTTATATTTAATGGATCAAAAGACTTGATTTCAAAGGATAAATAACGGCTCAATAGAGATAGATTGTTCGATGTATTGTGGATGTTTTAGAGGATCAAAAGACATGATTTCAAAGGATTAACAAGTGCTTAATTGATATTGATTTTTGGAAGCTTTGTAACCCCATTTAGTGTTTCAAAAGACTTGATTTCAAAGAATAAACAAGGGTTCAATAGAGATTGATCGTTGAAGCTTATGGGATCCTTTTAGAGGATCAAAAGACTTGATTTGAAAGGATTAACAAGAGCTCAATAGAAATTGATTATTGGATCCTTAGTAGTTTCTTTTAATGGATCAAAAGACTTAATTTCAAAGGATAAACATGAGCTCAATAGAGATTGATTGTTGGAAGCTTTGTGCTTATTATTAATGAATAAAAAGACTTGAATTCAAAGGATAAACAAGAGCTCAATAGAGATTGATTGTTTGAAGCTTTGTGGATCCTTTTAGAGGATCAATAGACTTGATTTCAAAGGATTAACAAGAGCTCAATAGAGATAGATTGGTGGAAGCTTTGTGGTTTCTTTAAGTGGATTAAAAGACTTGATTTGATAGAATAATCAAGGGCCCAATAGAGATTGATTGTTGAAGCTTTAGGGATCCTTTTAGAGGATCAAAAGACTTGATTTGAAAGGATTAACAAGAGCTCAATAGAGATTGATTGTTGGAAGCTTTGTGGTTCCTTTTAATGGATCAAAAGACTTGATTTCAAAGGATTAACAAGAGCTCAATTGAGATCTATTGTTGTAAGCTTTAGGATCCTTTTAGAGGATCAAAAGACTTGATTTCAAAGGATTAACAAAAGCTCAATAGAGATTTCTTGTAGGAAGCTTTGTGGTTTCTTTTAGTGGATCAAAAGACTTGATTTCAAAGGATAAACATGGGCTCAATAGAGATTGATTGTTGGATGCTTTGTGCTTTCTTTTAGTGGATCAAAAGACTTGATTTCAAAGGATAAACAAGAGCTCAATAGAGATTGATTGTAGAAAGAAAGCATTCTGCTTATATTTAATGGATCAAAAGACTTGATTTCAAAGGATAAATAACGGCTCAATAGAGATAGATTGTTCGATGCATTGTGGATCCTTTTAGAGGATCAAAAGACTTGATTTCAAAGGATTAACAAGTGCTTAATTGAGATTGATTGTTGGAAGCTTTGTGGTTCCATTTAGTGTTTCAAAAGACTTGATTTCAAAGAATAAACAAGGGCTCAATAGAGATTGATCGTTGAAGCTTATGGGATCCTTTTAGAGGATCGAAAGACTTGATTTGAAAGGATTAACAAGAGCTCAAGAGAAATTGATTATTGATCCTTTTAGTTTCTTTTAATTCATCAAAAGACTTAATTTCAAAGGATAAACATGAGCTCAATAGAGATTGATTGTTGGAAGCTTTGTGCTTATTATTAATGAATAAAAAGACTTGATTTCAAAGGATAAACAAGAGCTCAATAGAGATTGATTGTTTGAAGCTTTGTGGATCCTTTTAGAGGATCAAAAGATTTGATTTCAAAGGATTAACAAGAGCTCAATAGAGATAGATTGGTGGAAGCTTTGTGGTTTCTTTAAGTGGATTAAAAGACTTGATTTGATAGGATAATCAAGGGCCCAATAGAGATTGATGTTGGAAGCTTTAGGGATCCTTTTAGAAGATCAAAAGACTTGATTTGAAAGGATTGACAAGAGCTCAATAGAGATTGATTGTTGGAAGCTTTGTGGTTTCGCTTAATGGATCAAAAGACTAGATTTCAAAGGATTAACAAGAGCTCAATTGAGATCTATTGTTGTAAGCTTTAGGGATCCTTTTAGAGGATCAAAAGACTTGATTTCAAAGGATTAACAAAAGCTCAATAGAGATTTATTGTTGGAAGCTTTTGGTTTCTTTTAGTGGATCAAAAGAATTGATTTCAAAGGATAAACATGGGCTCAATAGAGATTGATTGTTGGATGCTTTGTGCTTTTTTAGTGGATAAAAAGACTTGATTTCAAAGGATAAACAAGAGCTCAATAGAGATTGATTGTGGAAAGAAAGCATTGTGCTTATATTTAATGGATCAAAAGACTTGATTTCAAAGGATAAATAACGGCTCAATAGAGATAGATTGTTCGATGTATTGTGGATGTTTTAGAGGATCAAAAGACATGATTTCAAAGGATTAACAAGTGCTTAATTGATATTGATTTTGGAAGCTTTGTAACCCCATTTAGTGTTTCAAAAGACTTGATTTCAAAGAATAAACAAGGGTTCAATAGAGATTGATCGTTGAAGCTTATGGGATCCTTTTAGAGGATCAAAAGACTTGATTTGAAAGGATTAACAAGAGCTCAATAGAAATTGATTATTGATCCTTAGTAGTTTCTTTTAATGGATCAAAAGACTTAATTTCAAAGGATAAACATGAGCTCAATAGAGATTGATTGTTGGAAGCTTTGTGCTTATTATTAATGAATAAAAAGACTTGAATTCAAAGGATAAACAAGAGCTCAATAGAGATTGATTGTTTGAAGCTTTGTGGATCCTTTTAGAGGATCAATAGACTTGATTTCAAAGGATTAACAAGAGCTCAATAGAGATAGATTGGTGGAAGCTTTGTGGTTTCTTTAAGTGGATTAAAAGACTTGATTTGATAGAATAATCAAGGGCCCAATAGAGATTGATTGTTGAAGCTTTAGGGATCCTTTTAGAGGATCAAAAGACTTGATTTGAAAGGATTAACAAGAGCTCAATAGAGATTGATTGTTGGAAGCTTTGTGGTTCCTTTTAATGGATCAAAAGACTTGATTTCAAAGGATTAACAAGAGCTCAATTGAGATCTATTGTTGTAAGCTTTAGGGATCCTTTTAGAGGATCAAAAGACTTGATTTCAAAGGATTAACAAAAGCTCAATAGAGATTTCTTGTAGGAAGCTTTGTGGTTTCTTTTAGTGGATCAAAAGACTTGATTTCAAAGGATAAACATGGGCTCAATAGAGATTGATTGTTGGATGCTTTGTGCTTTCTTTTAGTGGATCAAAAGACTTGATTTCAAAGGATAAACAAGAGCTCAATAGAGATTGATTGTAGAAAGAAAGCATTCTGCTTATATTTAATGGATCAAAAGACTTGATTTCAAAGGATAAATAACGGCTCAATAGAGATAGATTGTTCGATGCATTGTGGATCCTTTTAGAGGATCAAAAGACTTGATTTCAAAGGATTAACAAGTGCTTAATTGAGATTGATTGTTGGAAGCTTTGTGGTTCCATTTAGTGTTTCAAAAGACTTGATTTCAAAGAATAAACAAGGGCTCAATAGAGATTGATCGTTGAAGCTTATGGGATCCTTTTAGAGGATCAAAAGACTTGATTTGAAAGGATTAACAAGAGCTCAAGAGAAATTGATTATTGATCCTTTTTAGTTTCTTTTAATTCATCAAAAGACTTAATTTCAAAGGATAAACATGAGCTCAATAGAGATTGATTGTTGGAAGCTTTGTGCTTATTATTAATGAATAAAAAGACTTGATTTCAAAGGATAAACAAGAGCTCAATAGAGATTGATTGTTTGAAGCTTTGTGGATCCTTTTAGAGGATCAAAAGATTTGATTTCAAAGGATTAACAAGAGCTCAATAGAGATAGATTGGTGGAAGCTTTGTGGTTTCTTTAAGTGGATTAAAAGACTTGATTTGATAGGATAATCAAGGGCCCAATAGAGATTGATCGTTGGAAGCTTTAGGGATCCTTTTAGAAGATCAAAAGACTTGATTTGAAAGGATTGACAAGAGCTCAATAGAGATTGATTGTTGGAAGCTTTGTGGTTTCGCTTAATGGATCAAAAGACTAGATTTCAAAGGATTAACAAGAGCTCAATTGAGATCTATTGTTGTAAGCTTTAGGGATCCTTTTAGAGGATCAAAAGACTTGATTTCAAAGGATTAACAAAAGCTCAATAGAGATTTATTGTTGGAAGCTTTTGGTTTCTTTTAGTGGATCAAAAGAATTGATTTCAAAGGATAAACATGGGCTCAATAGAGATTGATTGTTGGATGCTTTGTGCTTTTTTTAGTGGATAAAAAGACTTGATTTCAAAGGATAAACAAGAGCTCAATAGAGATTGATTGTGGAAAGAAAGCATTGTGCTTATATTTAATGGATCAAAAGACTTGATTTCAAAGGATAAATAACGGCTCAATAGAGATAGATTGTTCGATGTATTGTGGATGTTTTAGAGGATCAAAAGACATGATTTCAAAGGATTAACAAGTGCTTAATTGATATTGATTTTTGGAAGCTTTGTAACCCCATTTAGTGTTTCAAAAGACTTGATTTCAAAGAATAAACAAGGGTTCAATAGAGATTGATCGTTGAAGCTTATGGGATCCTTTTAGAGGATCAAAAGACTTGATTTGAAAGGATTAACAAGAGCTCAATAGAAATTGATTATTGATCCTTAGTAGTTTCTTTTAATGGATCAAAAGACTTAATTTCAAAGGATAAACATGAGCTCAATAGAGATTGATTGTTGGAAGCTTTGTGCTTATTATTAATGAATAAAAAGACTTGAATTCAAAGGATAAACAAGAGCTCAATAGAGATTGATTGTTTGAAGCTTTGTGGATCCTTTTAGAGGATCAATAGACTTGATTTCAAAGGATTAACAAGAGCTCAATAGAGATAGATTGGTGGAAGCTTTGTGGTTTCTTTAAGTGGATTAAAAGACTTGATTTGATAGAATAATCAAGGGCCCAATAGAGATTGATTGTTGAAGCTTTAGGGATCCTTTTAGAGGATCAAAAGACTTGATTTGAAAGGATTAACAAGAGCTCAATAGAGATTGATTGTTGGAAGCTTTGTGGTTCCTTTTAATGGATCAAAAGACTTGATTTCAAAGGATTAACAAGAGCTCAATTGAGATCTATTGTTGTAAGCTTTAGGGATCCTTTTAGAGGATCAAAAGACTTGATTTCAAAGGATTAACAAAAGCTCAATAGAGATTTCTTGTAGGAAGCTTTGTGGTTTCTTTTAGTGGATCAAAAGACTTGATTTCAAAGGATAAACATGGGCTCAATAGAGATTGATTGTTGGATGCTTTGTGCTTTTTTAGTGGATCAAAAGACTTGATTTCAAAGGATAAACAAGAGCTCAATAGAGATTGATTGTAGAAAGAAAGCATTCTGCTTATATTTAATGGATCAAAAGACTTGATTTCAAAGGATAAATAACGGCTCAATAGAGATAGATTGTTCGATGCATTGTGGATCCTTTTAGAGGATCAAAAGACTTGATTTCAAAGGATTAACAAGTGCTTAATTGAGATTGATTGTTGGAAGCTTTGTGGTTCCATTTAGTGTTTCAAAAGACTTGATTTCAAAGAATAAACAAGGGCTCAATAGAGATTGATCGTTGAAGCTTATGGGATCCTTTTAGAGGATCGAAAGACTTGATTTGAAAGGATTAACAAGAGCTCAAGAGAAATTGATTATTGGATCCTTTTAGTTTCTTTTAATGGATCAAAAGACTTAATTTCAAAGGATAAACATGAGCTCAATAGAGATTGATTGTTGGAAGCTTTGTGCTTATTATTAATGAATAAAAAGACTTGATTTCAAAGGATAAACAAGAGCTCAATAGAGATTGATTGTTTGAAGCTTTGTGGATCCTTTTAGAGGATCAAAAGACTTGATTTCAAAGGATTAACAAGAGCTCAATAGAGATAGATTGGTGGAAGCTTTGTGGTTTCTTTAAGTGGATTAAAAGACTTGATTTGATAGGATAATCAAGGGCCCAATAGAGATTGATCGTTGGAAGCTTTAGGGATCCTTTTAGAAGATCAAAAGACTTGATTTGAAAGGATTGACAAGAGCTCAATAGAGATTGATTGTTGGAAGCTTTGTGGTTTCCTTTAATGGATCAAAAGACTAGATTTCAAAGGATTAACAAGAGCTCAATTGAGATCTATTGTTGTAAGCTTTAGGGATCCTTTTAGAGGATCAAAAGACTTGATTTCAAAGGATTAACAAAAGCTCAATAGAGATTTATTGTTGGAAGCTTTTTGGTTTCTTTTAGTGGATCAAAAGAATTGATTTCAAAGGATAAACATGGGCTCAATAGAGATTGATTGTTGGATGCTTTGTGCTTTTTTAGTGGATAAAAAGACTTGATTTCAAAGGATAAACAAGAGCTCAATAGAGATTGATTGTGGAAAGAAAGCATTGTGCTTATATTTAATGGATCAAAAGACTTGATTTCAAAGGATAAATAACGGCTCAATAGAGATAGATTGTTCGATGTATTGTGGATGTTTTAGAGGATCAAAAGACATGATTTCAAAGGATTAACAAGTGCTTAATTGATATTGATTTTGGAAGCTTTGTAACCCCATTTAGTGTTTCAAAAGACTTGATTTCAAAGAATAAACAAGGGTTCAATAGAGATTGATCGTTGAAGCTTATGGGATCCTTTTAGAGGATCAAAAGACTTGATTTGAAAGGATTAACAAGAGCTCAATAGAAATTGATTATTGATCCTTAGTAGTTTCTTTTAATGGATCAAAAGACTTAATTTCAAAGGATAAACATGAGCTCAATAGAGATTGATTGTTGGAAGCTTTGTGCTTATTATTAATGAATAAAAAGACTTGAATTCAAAGGATAAACAAGAGCTCAATAGAGATTGATTGTTTGAAGCTTTGTGGATCCTTTTAGAGGATCAATAGACTTGATTTCAAAGGATTAACAAGAGCTCAATAGAGATAGATTGGTGGAAGCTTTGTGGTTTCTTTAAGTGGATTAAAAGACTTGATTTGATAGAATAATCAAGGGCCCAATAGAGATTGATTGTTGAAGCTTTAGGGATCCTTTTAGAGGATCAAAAGACTTGATTTGAAAGGATTAACAAGAGCTCAATAGAGATTGATTGTTGGAAGCTTTGTGGTTCCTTTTAATGGATCAAAAGACTTGATTTCAAAGGATTAACAAGAGCTCAATTGAGATCTATTGTTGTAAGCTTTAGGGATCCTTTTAGAGGATCAAAAGACTTGATTTCAAAGGATTAACAAAAGCTCAATAGAGATTTATTGTTGGAAGCTTTTTGGTTTCTTTTAGTGGATCAAAAGAATTGATTTCAAAGGATAAACATGGGCTCAATAGAGATTGATTGTTGGATGCTTTGTGCTTTCTTTAGTGGATAAAAAGACTTGATTTCAAAGGATAAACAAGAGCTCAATAGAGATTGATTGTGGAAAGAAAGCATTGTGCTTATATTTAATGGATCAAAAGACTTGATTTCAAAGGATAAATAACGGCTCAATAGAGATAGATTGTTCGATGTATTGTGGATGTTTTTAGAGGATCAAAAGACATGATTTCAAAGGATTAACAAGTGCTTAATTGAGATTGATTGTTGGAAGCTTTGTGGTTCCATTTAGTGTTTCAAAAGACTTGATTTCAAAGAATAAACAAGGGCTCAATAGAGCTTGATCGTTGGAAGCTTATGGGATCCTTTTAGAGGATCGAAAGACTTGATTTGAAAGGATTAACAAGAGCTCAAGAGAAATTGATTATTGATCCTTTTAGTTTCTTTTAATGGATCAAAAGACTTAATTTCAAAGGATAAACATGAGCTCAATAGAGATTGATTGTTGGAAGCTTTGTGCTTATTATTAATGAATAAAAAGACTTGATTTCAAAGGATAAACAAGAGCTCAATAGAGATTGATTGTTTGAAGCTTTGTGGATCCTTTTAGAGGATCAATAGACTTGATTTCAAAGGATTAACAAGAGCTCAATAGAGATAGATTGGTGGAAGCTTTGTGGTTTCTTTAAGTGGATTAAAAGACTTGATTTGATAGAATAATCAAGGGCCCAATAGAGATTGATTGTTGGAAGCTTTAGGGATCCTTTTAGAGGATCAAAAGACTTGATTTGAAAGGATTAACAAGAGCTCAATAGAGATTGATTGTTGGAAGCTTTGTGGTTCCTTTTAATGGATCAAAAGACTTGATTTCAAAGGATTAACAAGAGCTCAATTGAGATCTATTGTTGTAAGCTTTAGGATCCTTTTAGAGGATCAAAAGACTTGATTTCAAAGGATTAACAAAAGCTCAATAGAGATTTCTTGTAGGAAGCTTTGTGGTTTCTTTTAGTGGATCAAAAGACTTGATTTCAAAGGATAAACATGGGCTCAATAGAGATTGATTGTTGGATGCTTTGTGCTTTCTTTTAGTGGATCAAAAGACTTGATTTCAAAGGATAAACAAGAGCTCAATAGAGATTGATTGTGAAAGCATTGTGCTTATATTTAATGGATCAAAAGACTTGATTTCAAAGGATAAATAACGCTCAATAGAGATAGATTGTTCGATGCATTGTGGATCCTTTTAGAGGATCAAAAGACTTGATTTCAAAGGATTAACAAGTGCTTAATTGAGATTGATTGTTGGAAGCTTTGTGGTTCCATTTAGTGTTTCAAAAGACTTGATTTCAAAGAATAAACAAGGGCTCAATAGAGATTGATCGTTGAAGCTTATGGGATCCTTTTAGAGGATCAAAAGACTTGATTTGAAAGGATTAACAAGAGCTCAATAGAAATTGATTATTGATCCTTAGTAGTTTCTTTTAATGGATCAAAAGACTTGATTTCAAAGGATAAACAAGAGCTCAATAGAGATTGATTGTTGGAAGCTTTGTGCTTATTTTAGTGAATCAAAAGACTTGATTTCAAAGGATAAACAAGAGCTCAATAGAGATTGATTGTTTGAAGCTTGTGGATCCTTTAGAGGATCAAAGACTTGATTTCAAAGGATTAACAAGAGCTCAATAGAGATTGATTGTTGAAGCTTTGTGGTTTCTTTTAAGGATCAAAAGACTTGATTTGAAAGGATTAACAAGTGCTAATAGAGATTGATTGTTGAAGCTTTGTGGTTCCTTTTATGGATCAAAAGACTTGATTTCAAAGAATAAACAAGAGCTCAATAGAGATTGATTGTTGGAAGCTTTGTGGATCCTTTTAAGGATCAAAAGACTTGATTTCAAAGGATTAACAAGAGCTCAAGAGAAATTGATTGTTGAAGCTTTGTTTCTTTTTAAGGATCAAAAGACTTGATTTCAAAGGATAAACAAGAGCTCAATAGAGATTGATTGTTGGAAGCTTTGTGCTTATTATTAATGAATAAAAAGACTTGATTTCAAAGGATAAACAAGAGCTCAATAGAGATTGATTGTTTGAAGCTTTGTGGATCCTTTTAGAGGATCAAAAGACTTGATTTCAAAGGATTAACAAGAGCTCAATAGAGATTGATTGGTGGAAGCTTTGTGGTTTCTTTAATGGATTAAAAGACTTGATTTGAAAGGATAATCAAGGGCCCAATAGAGATTGATTGTTGAAGCTTTAGGGATCCTTTTAGAGGATCAAAAGACTTGATTTGAAAGGATTAACAAGAGCTCAATAGAGATTGATTGTTGGAAGCTTTGTGGTTTCTTTTAATGGATCAAAAGACTTGATTTCAAAGGATTAACAAGAGCTCAATTGAGATTATTGTTGAAGCTTTAGGGATCCTTTTAGAGGATCAAAAGACTTGATTTCAAAGGATTAACAAGAGCTCAATAGAGATTGATTGTTGGAAGCTTTTGTTTCTTTTAGTGGATCAAAAGACTTGATTTCAAAGGATAAACATGGGCTCAATAGAGATTGATTGTTA
>CM028366.1:50471977-50542809 GCA_016624345.1 Platycodon grandiflorus
TTTGCCACCAACTAATGAGGACATGATTCAAATGACCTTATGAAACGAATGCCACACAAACCACGAAGAAATTCCAAACCGTCTTAGCAATATCTCCATAAACCAAAATATGGGCCATAGATTCTTCATTTGCCGCATTACAACAATTACATTTGGAAGCGGAGATACTTTAGAGCGAATTTCATCCGTAGGCAATCCATTATGCAAGGCACGCCAAAGAAACACCGGATCTTTTTGGGAATATATTTGCTCCAAAGAATACGAGTAAATAATAGAGTGAGGACGGCTAGAACGTATTATTTCTCCAAATACGAATTAACAGTAGAACTTATCCAGGTTGTTAAGGCATCCAAATAGGGACGTCCTCCTTGTCCGATAAAGAAATAGCATGAGAGGTTATTGAGAAACCAAATTGGCCAAAACCTCTCTGATGTGATCAATATTAGGGGCGGCATTATGGAAAAGAGAAGAGACCTCAATGTGAGCAAAAGGAATTTGACCCATATCCCCTTCTAACCAATTTTCATGAATGGAAATGTCTCCTCTTCCAATCCTCCAAGCTAATCTATCCTCCACTAAAGGCTTTGCTTCAATTAATCTTTTCCAAATATGAGAAGAGTATGATGTGATACATGCATCCATAGGGTGAATTTCCCAGCAATATTTAGCCAACATAAGCTCACTCCATAAAGAATTAGAAGTACGTAAACACCACCAAAGTTTCATGGAAAAGCCATAGCCATATCTTCAATTTACGAAACCCCAAACCTCCCTCCTCAATCCAAAGACATTTTATTCCAAGAAAGCCAATGACATTTCTTCTCCCCATCATTAGAACTCCAAAAATCTCATAATAATCTTCTCCAAAGCACTAAATACCCCTTTTGGAGGATCAATAAGGGATAAATAATAGAGAGGCATAGCAGATAAGCAAGATTGAATAAGAGTGAGTTTGGCTCCAAAAGAGAGTAATTTACCCTTCCAAGAAGCTAGTCTCGATTCCATTTTTCTAATGAGAGGAGTAAAGAGGCTGATCTTCTTTACCCGTGTATAACGGGCATCCCAAATAAAGCAATGGGAGATCTTGTTTTACAAAACCCGTAGTGGCTGCTACAATCTCATCTCTATTCCCATTATTACCCGTAATGAAACAAGACTTGTTAATATTCACTAACGGCCCGAAAAATTCTGATACCAATCCAAGTATTTCATATGCGCTCTAAAGAAGATTTCAACCATTACAAAAGATAATCACGTCATCCGCATAGGCAAGGTGAGAGATTAACGGAGAGTTGATATGAATCCTGCACCGGTGCCAGGGAACATAGTATGCAGCAAATTTAAACCCCTACTCATCATTTCGCCGCAATAATAAAAAGAAGGAGATAAGGGGTCGCCTTGCCTAAGGCCCCTAGAGTGAAAAAGCCACAACTTTCACCATTAACAAGGACTGAAAACCAGCTATTAGAAATACACCGGAAGATGAGATCAATCCAAACCTCATTAAAACCAAATTGCCGCATCACCTTAATAAGAGCAAACCAAGATAACCGATCATAAGCTTTTGCCATATCAAGCTTGAGAGCCACATTAGAACCCCGAACTTTCTTGTTTATAGATTGCATAATTTCCCGAGCCAATAAAACATTCTCATGAATAACCCTACCTTGAACAAACCCACTGCCCGGAAATAATGCGAGGAAGAATGGGAGCCAAACGACACGTTAATAATTTTGTAACCACCTTATTACCGAAATTGCAGAGGCTAATCGGTCTCGTGTCCGTAAAAGAAGATGGAGAATCCACCTTAGGAATTGTGACAATTAAAGTACTAGTCCAACTTCTTGGCATTTGAAACCCGTAAAAGAAATCACCAATAGCACGCACCAAATCAGCCTTAATTATATCCCAACAACCCTTATAAAATTCACCCGTGAAACCATCCGGCCGCTGCACTTTGGCCATTCATAGAAAGAATAACCATTCGAACTTCATCCTCATTAGGAACGTAAGAGAGGTGTTATCCTCTTCAAGAATCAGCCGAGGAATAAGAAACATAAAATCATCGGAAGGAATCTCACAATGACCTTGAAGCTGCTCCGAATAAAACCTTATAGCCTCCTCTTTAATTTCATTTTTTCTTTCAGCCATACGCCATCTCCATTCTTTATTTTGTGAATACATAATTTCTGCCTCTTTTTCTTCACAACAGAATGAAAAACTTTGTGTTTCTATCTCCTCCTTTAACCACTTTAAATTAGCTTTTGGGCCCATAAATCTTCATCCAATTTCAACTTTGAAAGTAATTGCGCCGGGCTAAATGAAGAGCAGCCCTAGAATCATCATCACCACGAGATTGATATTGAGCTTCCCTTAATAAAACTTCATCTTCTGCGTTTTTATTTGCTGATCAATTCTCCCATATATATGCTTATTCCATTCAGATATAGTCTTCCGAGACGCCCAAGCTTGGCAAAGCACACCATCGGTCTTCCATCCATAGGGGCAGCCCAAGATGTTTTTACAAGCTCTGAAAAGAATGATGCTTCAGCCACACATTAAGAAAGCGAAATGAGCCATGACGCACTTCACCTTCAAGTTGCAAAGTGATAAGAATAGGAGCATGATCGAGCAAGTTCTTGCTAAATGAGTAACACGGGTCGAGTGAAACAATTGCAACCATTGCTCATTATACAACGCTCTGTCTAATCTTTGATAAATAGCCCTTCTTCCCATACGATTATTAGACCATGTGATAACATTACCTTCATACCCAGATCCATAAGGTTAGAATATTGAATCATGTCCGAAAATTCCGTGACAGCCATACCATTAATAGGTTTTCCTCCAATCTTCTCACTCGATCAATAACACGCTTAAAATCACCCACAACCAACCAAGGGAATTCCACCTCACTAATAGTCATTAGCTCATCCCAAAGAGATATACGAGAAAATCTACGGCTAGCGTGAACAAAAGAAACCCAAACAGCTTCCGCCCAAAGCGGATGAGAAATTTGCAAAGTTAAAGCTTGATCGAATCATGAATAACCATGCACTTCAGCCCATGCTTCCATAAAACCCAAACTCTATTATTTCTATTATTCACCCCATCTTCACAACCCAACTTCCGAATAAGAGGACCCATAGCAGCACAATCAGATTTTGGCTCATAAATAGCCATAAGCGAAACACCATGAGAACGGAATAAACGTTTGATTCTACGGATTGTGGCAACATTAGCTATGCCACGAGCATTCCAACTTATAAAACACACCATTAAAAACAGCTTCTAAGAGAATAAATGAGGGAATAAAACGAAAAGGAAAAACTCACGTGAAGGGTATTTCTCCCTATTCTTTTTCCTCTTATGAGTAACCGGAATGAAACCATCATCATCTTGGGCCTGTAGTGCAATCATAGATTCTTTAAAATCCATTTGCATGTTCATGACTTGATTCAGCGATGTAACTTGAGGGGCTCTAGGAGACAGATTAAGCGACCCAAATGTATTCATCTTTGCATGGGAAGAAGACTTTACACGCATAGCGTAATCATCTCGTAAAGGTGTACATAATCTACGAGGATCTTGAACTTCAGGAATAGATATTTGACCATCCTCCCTCCATCCATTTGTGAGATTCCAGCCTTGGTTTTAATAGCCTTTAAGCTTTTAGACAAAGCATCATTAATGCATCGTGGCAAAAAATACCCCTTCTCGCCATCAAAGGAGCCGTGTATACCTTAGAGCCATCATCCGTCTTTGTAAGATCAATAACAGATTTTAACACATCTTTTTGGCTCCATTAAAATCAGCATTCTTGCTTGTACCTTCTTGATTACCTTTATTTTTTCTTCCGAATCCAAGTTTCATTTTTAGCATCCCCTTCTTATTATCCTCCTTGTCATCCCTTTATACCTTGATCAGCCTTCTTCTTCCCATCCCCATCTCCATTTTTCTTGTATTCAGAATTTAGAATACGACAATTAAAATTATCATGGCCTAAAAGAGAACAATGGCTGCAATACTTAGGCATGTTATCATACTCAACAACTTGCACAAAACTTGGCATACAATCACCACAATCTATATGAATCTTATCGGAAGCCTTTTAGTAAGTCAACTTGCACCAAAATCTTAGCCACACTTGGCCTCGATAATTCAGCCGTAGCTTTATCAAGCGACATAGGCTTACCAAAGATCCGAGCCAAAGAGAAAAGAAAGATTTTATTGAATAAATGAACCGGCAATCCAGAAGACTTACCCATACAGAACAATGGAAGAGTCCGTTTGAGGCTTCCATGAAGGTGTCCAAACCAAGTACGCATAGGAAATCTGTTCACATACCAAACTTCCCTAGTCCAAATGCGTTGGAAATCTTCCTCATTTGTAAGTTGAATCAACATATGGCGAGAATCAATATGCCCTAATTTATAAGCGCCCTTCAAATGAAACGTAGCAAAGGCAATTCTTGCAGCCTCCATAGTAGGTCTGCCATTAGTGAATTTTCCAACCAATGTCCAAGCAAAAGGCTTAGCAAAAGCCTCTAAAGCTTCCTTAGAAAGTTTCAAAGAAGGCATACCTTTGTGAATAGCGGCTGGAATCAATGGAATATCTTGGATTGGAATCGATTGAGGAGAGCTGAATATTGAAGCAAAGGATTTGTTAGGGTTAGAGGCGGCGCTTGCATAGGGTTTGCATGGGATAAAGCGGCTGAAGCAATACTAGGATCGGGAATAGGGTTTTGCGGATTAGGGTTACCAATGTTCTTGGAAGAAGATTTGCAATCGAAAGAAGAGGAGGAAACATGGCCGATCAGCCATGGAACTTTGTGAATACCTTTGACTTGTTTATCCTTTAAAAACAAGTCTTTTGATCATCTAAAAGGATCACAAAGCTTCCCATCAATCTCTATTGTGCTCTTGTTTATCCTTTGAAAGCAAGTCTTTTGATCATCTATAAGGATCCACAAAGATTCCAACATTCAATCTCTATTGTGCTCTTGTTTATCCTTTGAAAGCAAGTCTTTTGATCATCTAAAAGAATCCACAAAGCTTCCAATAATCAACCACTATTGAGCACTTGTTTATCCTTTGTAAACAAGTCTTTTGAACCTCTAAAAGGATCCTCAAAGCTTCCAACAATCAATCTCTATTGAGCTCTTGTTTATCCTTTAAAAACAAGTCTTTTGATCCTCTAAAAGGATCCACAAAGCATCCAACAATCAATCTATATTGAGCTCTTGTTTTATCATTTGTACTAAAGACTTTTGATCCTCTAAAAGGATCCTCAAAGCTTCCAACAATAAATCTCTATTAAGGACTTGTTTAGCCTTTAAAAACAAGTCTTTTGATCATCTAAAAGGATCGTCAAAGCTTCCCACAATAAATCTCTATTGCGCTCTTGTTTATCCTTTGAAAGCAAGTCATTTGATCATCTATAAGGATCCACAAAGATTCCAACATTCAATCTCTATTGTGCTCTTGTTTATCGTTTGAAAGCAAGTCTTTTGATCATCTAAAAGAATCCACAAAGCTTCCAACAATCAATCTCTATTGAGCTCTTGTTTATCCTTTAAAAACAAGTCTTTTGATCCTCTAAAAGGATCCACAAAGCATCCAACAATCAATCTCTATTGAGCTCTTGTTTATCCTTTGTAATAAAGTCTTTTGATCCTCTAAAAGGATCCACAAAGCTTCCAACAATCAATCTATATTGAGCTCTTGTTTATCCTTTAAAAACAAGTCTTTTGATCCTCTAAAAGGATCCACAAAGCTTCCAACAATCAATCTCTATTGCTCTTGTTTATCCTTTGAAACAAGTCTTTTGATCATCTAAAAGGATCCACAAAGCTTCCAACAATCAATCTCTATTGCGCTCTTGTTTATCCTTTGAAAGCAAGTCTTTTGATCATCTATAAGGATCCACAAAGATTCCAACATTCAATCTCTATTGTGCTCTTGTTTATCCTTTGAAAGCAAGTCTTTTGATCATCTAAAAGAATCCACAAAGCTTCCAATAATCAACCACTATTGCACTTGTTTATCCTTTGAAACAAGTCTTTTGAACCTCTAAAAGGATCCTCAAAGCTTCCAACAATCAATCTCTATTGAGCTCTTGTTTATCCTTTAAAAACAAGTCTTTTGATCCTCTAAAAGGATCCACAAAGCATCCAACAATCAATCTATATTGAGCTCTTGTTTATCCTTTGTAATAAAGTCTTTTGATCCTCTAAAAGGATCCACAAAGCTTCCAACAATCAATCTCTATTGAGGACTTGTTTATCCTTTAAAAACAAGTCTTTTGATCATCTAAAAGGATCCACAAAGCTTCCAACAATCAATCTCTATTGGCCTTGTTTATCCTTTGAAAGCAAGTCTTTTGATCATCTATAAGGATCCACAAAGATTCCAACATTCAATCTCTATTGTGCTCTTGTTTATCCTTTGAAAGCAAGTCTTTTGATCATCTATAAGGATCCACAAAGATTCCAACATTCAATCTCTATTGTGCTCTTGTTTATCCTTTGAAAGCAAGTCTTTTGATCATCTAAAAGAATCCACAAAGCTTCCAATAATCAACCACTATTGAGCACTTGTTTATCCTTTGTAAACAAGTCTTTTGAACCTCTAAAAGGATCCTCAAAGCTTCCAACAATCAATCTCTATTGAGCTCTTGTTTATCCTTTAAAACAAGTCTTTTGATCCTCTAAAAGGATCCACAAAGCATCCAACAATCAATCTATATTGAGCTCTTGTTTATCATTTGTAATAAAGACTTTTGATCCTCTAAAAGGATCCACAAAGCTTCCAACAATAAATCTCTATTGAGGACTTGTTTATCCTTTAAAAACAAGTCTTTTGATCATCTAAAAGGATCACAAAGCTTCCACAATCAATCTCTATTGCGCTCTTGTTTATCCTTTGAAAGCAAGTCTTTTGATCATCTATAAGGATCCACAAAGATTCCAATATTCAATCTCTATTGTGCTCTTGTTTATCCTTTGAAAGCAAGTCTTTTGATCATCTATAAGGATCCACAAAGATTCCAACATTCAATCTCTATTGTGCTCTTGTTTATCCTTTGAAAGCAAGTCTTTTGATCATCTAAAAGAATCCACAAAGCTTCCAATAATCAACCACTATTGAGCACTTGTTTATCCTTTGTAAACAAGTCTTTTGAACCTCTAAAAGGATCCTCAAAGCTTCCAACAATCAATCTCTATTGAGCTCTTGTTTATCCTTTAAAACAAGTCTTTTGATCCTCTAAAAGGATCCACAAAGCATCCAACAATCAATCTATATTGAGCTCTTGTTTATCATTTGTAATAAAGACTTTTGATCCTCTAAAAGGATCCACAAAGCTTCCAACAATAAATCTCTATTGAGGACTTGTTTATCCTTTAAAACAAGTCTTTTGATCATCTAAAAGGATCGTCAAAGCTTCCCACAATCAATCTCTATTGCGCTCTTGTTTATCCTTTGAAAGCAAGTCTTTTGATCATCTAAAAGGATCCACAAAGATTCCAACATTCAATCTCTATTGTGCTCTTGTTTATCCTTTGAAAGCAAGTCTTTTGATCATCTATAAGGATCCACAAAGATTCCAACATTCAATCTCTATTGTGCTCTTGTTTATCCTTTGAAAGCAAGTCTTTTGATCATCTAAAAGAATCCACAAAGCTTCCAATAATCAACCACTATTGAGCACTTGTTTATCCTTTGTAAACAAGTCTTTTGAACCTCTAAAAGGATCCTCAAAGCTTCCAACAATCAATCTCTATTGAGCTCTTGTTTATCCTTTAAAACAAGTCTTTTGATCCTCTAAAAGGATCCACAAAGCATCCAACAATCAATCTATATTGAGCTCTTGTTTATCATTTGTAATAAAGACTTTTGATCCTCTAAAAGGATCCACAAAGCTTCCAACAATAAATCTCTATTGAGGACTTGTTTATCCTTTAAAAACAAGTCTTTTGATCATCTAAAAGGATCGTCAAAGCTTCCCACAATCAATCTCTATTGAGCTCTTGTTTATCCTTTGAAAGCAAGTCTTTTGATCATCTATAAGGATCCACAAAGATTCCAATATTCAATCTCTATTGTGCTCTTGTTTATCCTTTGAAAGCAAGTCTTTTGATCATCTATAAGGATCCACAAAGATTCCAACATTCAATCTCTATTGTGCTCTTGTTTATCCTTTGAAAGCAAGTCTTTTGATCATCTAAAAGAATCCACAAAGCTTCCAATAATCAACCACTATTGAGCACTTGTTTATCCTTTGTAAACAAGTCTTTTGAACCTCTAAAAGGATCCTCAAAGCTTCCAACAATCAATCTCTATTGAGCTCTTGTTTATCCTTTAAAAACAAGTCTTTTGATCCTCTAAAAGGATCCACAAAGCATCCAACAATCAATCTATATTGAGCTCTTGTTTATCATTTGTAATAAAGACTTTTGATCCTCTAAAAGGATCCACAAAGCTTCCAACAATAAATCTCTATTGAGGACTTGTTTATCCTTTAAAAACAAGTCTTTTGATCATCTAAAAGGATCGTCAAAGCTTCCCACAATCAATCTCTATTGCGCTCTTGTTTATCCTTTGAAAGCAAGTCTTTTGATCATCTATAAGGATCCACAAAGATTCCAACATTCAATCTCTATTGTGCTCTTGTTTATCCTTTGAAAGCAAGTCTTTTGATCATCTATAAGGATCCACAAAGATTCCAACATTCAATCTCTATTGTGCTCTTGTTTATCCTTTGAAAGCAAGTCTTTTGATCATCTAAAAGAATCCACAAAGCTTCCAATAATCAACCACTATTGAGCACTTGTTTATCCTTTGTAAACAAGTCTTTTGAACCTCTAAAAGGATCCTCAAAGCTTCCAACAATCAATCTCTATTGAGCTCTTGTTTATCCTTTAAAAACAAGTCTTTTGATCCTCTAAAAGGATCCACAAAGCATCCAACAATCAATCTATATTGAGCTCTTGTTTATCATTTGTAATAAAGACTTTTGATCCTCTAAAAGGATCCACAAAGCTTCCAACAATAAATCTCTATTGAGGACTTGTTTATCCTTTAAAAACAAGTCTTTTGATCATCTAAAAGGATCGTCAAAGCTTCCCACAATCAATCTCTATTGCGCTCTTGTTTATCCTTTGAAAGCAAGTCTTTTGATCATCTATAAGGATCCACAAAGATTCCAACATTCAATCTCTATTGTGCTCTTGTTTATCCTTTGAAAGCAAGTCTTTTGATCATCTAAAAGAATCCACAAAGCTTCCAATAATCAACCACTATTGAGCACTTGTTTATCCTTTGTAAACAAGTCTTTTGAACCTCTAAAAGGATCCTCAAAGCTTCCAACAATCAATCTCTATTGAGCTCTTGTTTATCCTTTAAAAACAAGTCTTTTGATCCTCTAAAAGGATCCACAAAGCATCCAACAATCAATCTATATTGAGCTCTTGTTTATCATTTGTAATAAAGACTTTTGATCCTCTAAAAGGATCCACAAAGCTTCCAACAATAAATCTCTATTGAGGACTTGTTTATCCTTTAAAAACAAGTCTTTTGATCATCTAAAAGGATCGTCAAAGCTTCCCACAATCAATCTCTATTGCGCTCTTGTTTATCCTTTGAAAGCAAGTCTTTTGATCATCTATAAGGATCCACAAAGATTCCAACATTCAATCTCTATTGTGCTCTTGTTTATCCTTTGAAAGCAAGTCTTTTGATCATCTAAAAGAATCCACAAAGCTTCCAATAATCAACCACTATTGAGCACTTGTTTATCCTTTGTAAACAAGTCTTTTGAACCTCTAAAAGGATCCTCAAAGCTTCCAACAATCAATCTCTATTGAGCTCTTGTTTATCCTTTAAAAACAAGTCTTTTGATCCTCTAAAAGGATCCACAAAGCATCCAACAATCAATCTATATTGAGCTCTTGTTTATCATTTGTAATAAAGACTTTTGATCCTCTAAAAGGATCCACAAAGCTTCCAACAATAAATCTCTATTGAGGACTTGTTTATCCTTTAAAAACAAGTCTTTTGATCATCTAAAAGGATCGTCAAAGCTTCCACAATCAATCTCTATTGCGCTCTTGTTTATCCTTTGAAAGCAAGTCTTTTGATCATCTATAAGGATCCACAAAGATTCCAACATTCAATCTCTATTGTGCTCTTGTTTATCCTTTGAAAGCAAGTCTTTTGATCATCTAAAAGAATCCACAAAGCTTCCAACAATCAATCTCTATTGAGCTCTTGTTTATCCTTTAAAAACAAGTCTTTTGATCCTCTAAAAGGATCCACAAAGCTTCCAACAATCAATCTATATTGAGCTCTTGTTTATCATTTGTAATAAAGTCTTTTGATCCTCTAAAAGGATCCACAAAGCTTCCAACAATCAATCTATATTGAGCTCTTGTTTATCCTTTAAAAACAAGTCTTTTGATCATCTAAAAGGATCACAAAGCTTCCAACAATCAATCTCTATTGAGCTCTTGTTTATCCTTTGAAAGCAAGTCTTTTGATCATCTAAAGGATCCACAAAGATTCCAATATTCAATCTCTATTGTGCTCTTGTTTATCCTTTGAAAGCAAGTCTTTTGATCATCTATAAGGATCCACAAAGATTCCAACATTCAATCTCTATTGTGCTCTTGTTTATCCTTTGAAAGCAAGTCTTTTGATCATCTAAAAGAATCCACAAAGCTTCCAATAATCAACCACTATTGAGCACTTGTTTATCCTTTGTAAACAAGTCTTTTGAACCTCTAAAAGGATCCTCAAAGCTTCCAACAATCAATCTCTATTGAGCTCTTGTTTATCCTTTAAAACAAGTCTTTTGATCCTCTAAAAGGATCCACAAAGCATCCAACAATCAATCTATATTGAGCTCTTGTTTATCATTTGTAATAAAGACTTTTGATCCTCTAAAAGGATCCACAAAGCTTCCAACAATAAATCTCTATTGAGGACTTGTTTATCCTTTCAAAACAAGTCTTTTGATCATCTAAAAGTATCGTCAAAGCTTCCCACAATCAATCTCTATTGCGCTCTTGTTTATCCTTTGAAAGCAAGTCTTTTGATCATCTAA
Source organism: Platycodon grandiflorus (assembly GCA_016624345.1). NCBI lineage: Eukaryota > Viridiplantae > Streptophyta > Magnoliopsida > Asterales > Campanulaceae > Platycodon > Platycodon grandiflorus. The sequence goes on from CM028366.1 coordinate 50,483,081, forward strand.
AAGAATCCACAAAGATTCCAACATTCAATATCTATTGTGCTCTTGTTTATCCTTTGAAAGCAAGTCTTTTGATCATCTAAAAGAATCCACAAAGCTTCCAACAATCAATCTCTATTGAGCTCTTGTTTATCCTTTAAAAACAAGTCTTTTGATCCACTAAAAGGATCCACAAAGCTTCCAACAATCAATCTATATTGAGCTCTTGTTTATCCTTTGTAATAAAGTCTTTTGATCCTCTAAAAGGATCCACAAAGCTTCCAACAATCAATCTATATTGAGCTCTTGTTTATCCTTTAAACAAGTCTTTTGATCATCTAAAAGGATCCACAAAGCTTCCAACAATCAATCTCTATTGAGCCCTTGTTTATCCTTTGAAAGCAAGTCTTTTGATCATCTAAAAGGATCCACAAAGATTCCAACATTCAATCTCTATTGTGCTCTTGTTTATCCTTTGAAAGCAAGTCTTTTGATCATCTATAAGGATCCACAAAGATTCCAACATTCAATCTCTATTGTGCTCTTGTTTATCCTTTGAAAGCAAGTCTTTTGATCATCTAAAAGAATCCACAAAGCTTCCAATAATCAACCACTATTGAGCACTTGTTTATCCTTTGTAAACAAGTCTTTTGAACCTCTAAAAGGATCCTCAAAGCTTCCAACAATCAATCTCTATTGAGCTCTTGTTTATCCTTTAAAACAAGTCTTTTGATCCTCTAAAAGGATCCACAAAGCATCCAACAATCAATCTATATTGAGCTCTTGTTTATCATTTGTAATAAAGACTTTTGATCCTCTAAAAGGATCCACAAAGCTTCCAACAATAAATCTCTATTGAGGACTTGTTTATCCTTTAAAACAAGTCTTTTGATCATCTAAAAGGATCACAAAGCTTCCCACAATCAATCTCTATTGCGCCTTGTTTATCCTTTGAAAGCAAGTCTTTTGATCATCTATAAGGATCCACAAAGATTCCAATATTCAATCTCTATTGTGCTCTTGTTTATCCTTTGAAAGCAAGTCTTTTGATCATCTATAAGGATCCACAAAGATTCCAACATTCAATCTCTATTGTGCTCTTGTTTATCCTTTGAAAGCAAGTCTTTTGATCATCTAAAAGAATCCACAAAGCTTCCAATAATCAACCACTATTGAGCACTTGTTTATCCTTTGTAAACAAGTCTTTTGAACCTCTAAAAGGATCCTCAAAGCTTCCAACAATCAATCTCTATTGAGCTCTTGTTTATCCTTTAAAAACAAGTCTTTTGATCCTCTAAAAGGATCCACAAAGCATCCAACAATCAATCTATATTGAGCTCTTGTTTATCATTTGTAATAAAGACTTTTGATCCTCTAAAAGGATCCACAAAGCTTCCAACAATAAATCTCTATTGAGGACTTGTTTATCCTTTAAAACAAGTCTTTTGATCATCTAAAAGGATCGTCAAAGCTTCCCACAATCAATCTCTATTGCGCTCTTGTTTATCCTTTGAAAGCAAGTCTTTTGATCATCTATAAGGATCCACAAAGATTCCAATATTCAATCTCTATTGTGCTCTTGTTTATCCTTTGAAAGCAAGTCTTTTGATCATCTATAAGGATCCACAAAGATTCCAACATTCAATCTCTATTGTGCTCTTGTTTATCCTTTGAAAGCAAGTCTTTTGATCATCTAAAAGAATCCACAAAGCTTCCAATAATCAACCACTATTGAGCACTTGTTTATCCTTTGTAAACAAGTCTTTTGAACCTCTAAAAGGATCCTCAAAGCTTCCAACAATCAATCTCTATTGAGCTCTTGTTTATCCTTTAAAAACAAGTCTTTTGATCCTCTAAAAGGATCCACAAAGCATCCAACAATCAATCTATATTGAGCTCTTGTTTATCATTTGTAATAAAGACTTTTGATCTCTAAAAGGATCCACAAAGCTTCCAACAATAAATCTCTATTGAGGACTTGTTTATCCTTTAAAAACAAGTCTTTTGATCATCTAAAAGGATCACAAAGCTTCCCACAATCAATCTCTATTGCGCTCTTGTTTATCCTTTGAAAGCAAGTCTTTTGATCATCTATAAGGATCCACAAAGATTCCAACATTCAATCTCTATTGTGCTCTTGTTTATCCTTTGAAAGCAAGTCTTTTGATCATCTAAAAGAATCCACAAAGCTTCCAATAATCAACCACTATTGAGCACTTGTTTATCCTTTGTAAACAAGTCTTTTGAACCTCTAAAAGGATCCTCAAAGCTTCCAACAATCAATCTCTATTGAGCTCTTGTTTATCCTTTAAAACAAGTCTTTTGATCCTCTAAAAGGATCCACAAAGCATCCAACAATCAATCTATATTGAGCTCTTGTTTATCATTTGTAATAAAGACTTTTGATCCTCTAAAAGGATCCACAAAGCTTCCAACAATAAATCTCTATTGAGGACTTGTTTATCCTTTAAAAACAAGTCTTTTGATCATCTAAAAGGATCGTCAAAGCTTCCCACAATCAATCTCTATTGCGCTCTTGTTTATCCTTTGAAAGCAAGTCTTTTGATCATCTATAAGGATCCACAAAGATTCCAACATTCAATCTCTATTGTGCTCTTGTTTATCCTTTGAAAGCAAGTCTTTTGATCATCTAAAAGAATCCACAAAGCTTCCAATAATCAACCACTATTGAGCACTTGTTTATCCTTTGTAAACAAGTCTTTTGAACCTCTAAAAGGATCCTCAAAGCTTCCAACAATCAATCTCTATTGAGCTCTTGTTTATCCTTTAAAAACAAGTCTTTTGATCCTCTAAAAGGATCCACAAAGCATCCAACAATCAATCTATATTGAGCTCTTGTTTATCATTTGTAATAAAGACTTTTGATCCTCTAAAAGGATCCACAAAGCTTCCAACAATAAATCTATATTGAGGACTTGTTTATCCTTTAAAAACAAGTCTTTTGATCATCTAAAAGGATCACAAAGCTTCCCACAATCAATCTCTATTGCGCTCTTGTTTATCCTTTGAAAGCAAGTCTTTTGATCATCTATAAGGATCCACAAAGATTCCAACATTCAATCTCTATTGTGCTCTTGTTTATCCTTTGAAAGCAAGTCTTTTGATCATCTATAAGGATCCACAAAGATTCCAACATTCAATCTCTATTGTGCTCTTGTTTATCCTTTGAAAGCAAGTCTTTTGATCATCTATAAGGATCCACAAAGCTTCCAACAATCAATCTCTATTGAGCTCTTGTTTATCCTTTAAAAACAAGTCTTTTGATCATCTAAAAGGATCCACAAAGCTTCCAACAATCAATCTCTATTGAGCTCTTGTTTATCCTTTGAAAGCAAGTCTTTTGATCATCTAAAAGGATCCACAAAGCTTCCAATAATCAATCTCTATTGAGCTCTTGTTTATCCTTTAAAACAAGTCTTTTGATCCTCAAAAAGGATCCACAAAGCATCCAACAATCAATCTCTTTGGAGCTCTTGTTTATCCTTTAAAAACAAGTCTTTTGATCCTCTAAAAGGATCCACAAAGCATCGAACAATCAATCTATATTGAGCTCTTGTTTATCATTTGTAATAAAGACTTTTGATCCTCTAAAAGGATCCACAAAGCTTCCAACAATAAATCTCTATTGAGGACTTGTTTATCCTTTAAAAACAAGTCTTTTGATCATCTAAAAGGATCGTCAAAGCTTCCCACAATCAATCTCTATTGCGCTCTTGTTTATCCTTTGAAAGCAAGTCTTTTGATCATCTATAAGGATCCACAAAGATTCCAACATTCAATCTCTATTGTGCTCTTGTTTATCCTTTGAAAGCAAGTCTTTTGATCATCTAAAAGAATCCACAAAGCTTCCAATAATCAACCACTATTGAGCACTTGTTTATCCTTTGTAAACAAGTCTTTTGAACCTCTAAAAGGATCCTCAAAGCTTCCAACAATCAATCTCTATTGAGCTCTTGTTTATCCTTTAAAACAAGTCTTTTGATCCTCTAAAAGGATCCACAAAGCATCCAACAATCAATCTATATTGAGCTCTTGTTTATCATTTGTAATAAAGACTTTTGATCCTCTAAAAGGATCCACAAAGCTTCCAACAATAAATCTCTATTGAGGACTTGTTTATCCTTTAAAAACAAGTCTTTTGATCATCTAAAAGGATCACAAAGCTTCCCACAATCAATCTCTATTGCGCTCTTGTTTATCCTTTGAAAGCAAGTCTTTTGATCATCTATAAGGATCCACAAAGATTCCAACATTCAATCTCTATTGTGCTCTTGTTTATCCTTTGAAAGCAAGTCTTTTGATCATCTAAAAGAATCCACAAAGCTTCCAATAATCAACCACTATTGAGCACTTGTTTATCCTTTGTAAACAAGTCTTTTGAACCTCTAAAAGGATCCTCAAAGCTTCCAACAATCAATCTCTATTGAGCTCTTGTTTATCCTTTAAAAACAAGTCTTTTGATCCTCTAAAAGGATCCACAAAGCATCCAACAATCAATCTATATTGAGCTCTTGTTTATCATTTGTAATAAAGACTTTTGATCCTCTAAAAGGATCCACAAAGCTTCCAACAATAAATCTATATTGAGGACTTGTTTATCCTTTAAAACAAGTCTTTTGATCATCTAAAAGGATCGTCAAAGCTTTCCACAATCAATCTCTATTGCGCTCTTGTTTATCCTTTGAAAGCAAGTCTTTTGATCATCTATAAGGATCCACAAAGATTCAAATATTCAATCTCTATTGTGCTCTTGTTTATCCTTTGAAAGCAAGTCTTTTGATCATCTATAAGGATCCACAAAGATTCCAACATTCAATCTCTATTGTGCTCTTGTTTATCCTTTGAAAGCAAGTCTTTTGATCATCTAAAAGAATCCACAAAGCTTCCAATAATCAACCACTATTGAGCACTTGTTTATCCTTTGTAAACAAGTCTTTTGAACCTCTAAAAGGATCCTCAAAGCTTCCAACAATCAATCTCTATTGAGCTCTTGTTTATCCTTTAAAACAAGTCTTTTGATCCTCTAAAAGGATCCACAAAGCATCAACAATCAATCTATATTGAGCTCTTGTTTATCATTTGTAATAAAGACTTTTGATCCTCTAAAAGGATCCACAAAGCTTCCAACAATAAATCTCTATTGAGGACTTGTTTATCCTTTAAAAACAAGTCTTTTGATCATCTAAAAGGATCGTCAAAGCTTCCCACAATCAATCTCTATTGCGCTCTTGTTTATCCTTTGAAAGCAAGTCTTTTGATCATCTATAAGGATCCACAAAGATTCCAACATTCAATCTCTATTGTGCTCTTGTTTATCCTTTGAAAGCAAGTCTTTTGATCATCTAAAAGAATCCACAAAGCTTCCAATAATCAACCACTATTGAGCACTTGTTTATCCTTTGTAAACAAGTCTTTTGAACCTCTAAAAGGATCCTCAAAGCTTCCAACAATCAATCTCTATTGAGCTCTTGTTTATCCTTTAAAAACAAGTCTTTTGATCCTCTAAAAGGATCCACAAAGCATCCAACAATCAATCTATATTGAGCTCTTGTTTATCATTTGTAATAAAGACTTTTGATCCTCTAAAAGGATCCACAAAGCTTCCAACAATAAATCTATATTGAGGACTTGTTTATCCTTTAAAAACAAGTCTTTTGATCATCTAAAAGGATCGTCAAAGCTTCCCACAATCAATCTCTATTGCGCCCTTGTTTATCCTTTGAAAGCAAGTCTTTTGATCATCTATAAGGATCCACAAAGATTCCAATATTCAATCTCTATTGTGCTCTTGTTTATCCTTTGAAAGCAAGTCTTTTGATCATCTATAAGGATCCACAAAGATTCCAACATTCAATCTCTATTGTGCTCTTGTTTATCCTTTGAAAGCAAGTCTTTTGATCATCTAAAAGAATCCACAAAGCTTCCAATAATCAACCACTATTGAGCACTTGTTTATCCTTTGTAAACAAGTCTTTTGAACCTCTAAAAGGATCCTCAAAGCTTCCAACAATCAATCTCTATTGAGCTCTTGTTTATCCTTTAAAACAAGTCTTTTGATCCTCTAAAAGGATCCACAAAGCATCCAACAATCAATCTATATTGAGCTCTTGTTTATCATTTGTAATAAAGACTTTTGATCTCTAAAAGGATCCACAAAGCTTCCAACAATAAATCTCTATTGAGGACTTGTTTATCCTTTAAAAACAAGTCTTTTGATCATCTAAAAGGATCGTCAAAGCTTCCCACAATCAATCTCTATTGCGCTCTTGTTTATCCTTTGAAAGCAAGTCTTTTGATCATCTATAAGGATCCACAAAGATTCCAACATTCAATCTCTATTGTGCTCTTGTTTATCCTTTGAAAGCAAGTCTTTTGATCATCTAAAAGAATCCACAAAGCTTCCAATAATCAACCACTATTGAGCACTTGTTTATCCTTTGTAAACAAGTCTTTTGAACCTCTAAAAGGATCCTCAAAGCTTCCAACAATCAATCTCTATTGAGCTCTTGTTTATCCTTTAAAAACAAGTCTTTTGATCCTCTAAAAGGATCCACAAAGAATCAAACAATCAATCTATATTGAGCTCTTGTTTATCATTTGTAATAAAGACTTTTGATCCTCTAAAAGGATCCACAAAGCTTCCAACAATAAATCTCTATTGAGGACTTGTTTATCCTTTAAAAACAAGTCTTTTGATCATCTAAAAGGATCGTCAAAGCTTCCCACAATCAATCTCTATTGCGCTCTTGTTTATCCTTTGAAAGCAAGTCTTTTGATCATCTAAAAGAATCCACAAAGCTTCCAATAATCAATCTCTATTGAGCACTTGTTTATCCTTTGTAAACAAGTCTTTTGATCCTCTAAAAGGATCCTCAAAGCTTCCAACAATCAATCTCTATTGAGCTCTTGTTTATCCTTTAAAAACAAGTCTTTTGATCCTCTAAAAGGATCCACAAAGCATTCAACAATCAATCTATATTGAGCTCTTGTTTATCATTTGTAATAAAGACTTTTGATCCTCTAAAAGGATCCACAAAGCTTCCAACAATAAATCTCTATTGAGGACTTGTTTATTTTTAAAACAAGTCTTTTGATCATCTAAAAGGATCACAAAGCTTCCCACAATCAATCTCTATTGAGCTCTTGTTTATCCTTTGAAAGCAAGTCTTTTGATCATCTAAAAGGATCCACAAAGATTCCAACATTCAATCTCTATTGTGCTCTTGTTTATCCTTTAAAAGCAAGTCTTTTGATCATCTATAAGGATCCACAAAGATTCCAACATTCAATCTCTATTGTGCTCTTGTTTATCCTTTGAAAGCAAGTCTTTTGATCATCTAAAAGAATCCACAAAGCTTCCAATAATCAACCACTATTGAGCACTTGTTTATCCTTTGTAAACAAGTCTTTTGAACCTCTAAAAGGATCCTCAAAGCTTCCAACAATCAATCTCTATTGAGCTCTTGTTTATCCTTTAAAAACAAGTCTTTTGATCCTCTAAAAGGATCCACAAAGCATCCAACAATCAATCTATATTGAGCTCTTGTTTATCATTTGTAATAAAGACTTTTGATCCTCTAAAAGGATCCACAAAGCTTCCAACAATAAATCTATATTGAGGACTTGTTTATCCTTTAAAAACAAGTCTTTTGATCATCTAAAAGGATCACAAAGCTTCCACAATCAATCTCTATTGAGCCTTGTTTATCCTTTGAAAGCAAGTCTTTTGATCATCTATAAGGATCCACAAAGATTCCAACATTCAATCTCTATTGTGCTCTTGTTTATCCTTTGAAAGCAAGTCTTTTGATCATCTATAAGGATCCACAAAGATTCCAACATTCAATCTCTATTGTGCTCTTGTTTATCCTTTAAAAGCAAGTCTTTTGATCATCTAAAAGGATCCACAAAGCTTCCAACAATCAATCTCTATTGAGGACTTGTTTATCCTTTTAAAACAAGTCTTTTGATCATCTAAAAGGATCCACAAAGCTTCCAACAATCAATCTCTATTGAGCTCTTGTTTATCCTTTGAAAGCAAGTCTTTTGATCATCTAAAAGGATCCACAAAGATTCCAATAATCAATCTCTATTGAGCTCTTGTTTATCCTTTAAAAGCAAGTCTTTTGATCATCTAAAAGGATCCACAAAGCTTCCAACAATCAATCTCTATTGAGCTCTTGTTTATCCTTTAAAATCAAGTCTTTTGATCCTCTAAAAGGATCCACAAAGCATCCAACAATCAATCTATATTGAGCTCTTGTTTATCATTTGTAATAAAGACTTTTGATCCTCTAAAAGGATCCACAAAGCTTCCAACAATAAATCTCTATTGAGGACTTGTTTATCCTTTAAAACAAGTCTTTTGATCATCTAAAAGGATCACAAAGCTTCCAACAATCAATCTCTATTGCGCTCTTGTTTATCCTTTGAAAGCAAGTCTTTTGATCATCTATAAGGATCCACAAAGATTCCAACATTCAATCTCTATTGTGCTCTTGTTTATCCTTTGAAAGCAAGTCTTTTGATCATCTAAAAGAATCCACAAAGCTTCCAATAATCAACCACTATTGAGCACTTGTTTATCCTTTGTAAACAAGTCTTTTGAACCTCTAAAAGGATCCTCAAAGCTTCCAACAATCAATCTCTATTGAGCTCTTGTTTATCCTTTAAAACAAGTCTTTTGATCCTCTAAAAGGATCCACAAAGCATCCAACAATCAATCTATATTGAGCTCTTGTTTATCATTTGTAATAAAGACTTTTGATCCTCTAAAAGGATCCACAAAGCTTCCAACAATAAATCTCTATTGAGGACTTGTTTATCCTTTAAAAACAAGTCTTTTGATCATCTAAAAGGATCGTCAAAGCTTCCCACAATCAATCTCTATTGCGCTCTTGTTTATCCTTTGAAAGCAAGTCTTTTGATCATCTATAAGGATCCACAAAGATTCCAACATTCAATCTCTATTGTGCTCTTGTTTATCCTTTGAAAGCAAGTCTTTTGATCATCTAAGAGAATCCACAAAGCTTCCAATAATCAACCACTATTGAGCACTTGTTTATCCTTTGTAAACAAGTCTTTTGAACCTCTAAAAGGATCCTCAAAGCTTCCAACAATCAATCTCTATTGAGCTCTTGTTTATCCTTTAAAAACAAGTCTTTTGATCCTCTAAAAGGATCCACAAAGCATCCAACAATCAGTCTATATTGAGCTCTTGTTTATCATTCGTAATAAAGACTTTTGATCCTCTAAAAGGATTCACAAAGCTTCCAACAATAAATCTCTATTGAGGACTTGTTTATCCTTTAAAAACAAGTCTTTTGATCATCAAAAAGGATCGTCAAAGCTTTCCACAATCAATCTCTATTGCGCCCTTGTTTATCCTTTGAAAGCAAGTCTTTTGATCATCTATAAGGATCCACAAAGATTCCAATATTCAATCTCTATTGTGCTCTTGTTTATCCTTTGAAAGCAAGTCTTTTGATCATCTATAAGGATCCATAAAGATTCCAACATTCAATCTCTATTGTGCTCTTGTTTATCCTTTGAAAGCAAGTCTTTTGATCATATAAAAGAATCCACAAAGCTTCCAATAATCAACCACTATTGAGCACTTGTTTATCCTTTGTAAACAAGTCTTTTGAACCTCTAAAAGGATCCTCAAAGCTTCCAACAATCAATCTCTATTGAGCTCTTGTTTATCCTTTAAAAACAAGTCTTTTGATCCTCTAAAAGGATCCACAAAGCATCCAACAATCAATCTATATTGAGCTCTTGTTTATCATTTGTAATAAAGACTTTTGATTCTCTAAAAGGATCCACAAAGCTTCCAACAATAAATCTCTATTGAGGACTTGTTTATCCTTTAAAAACAAGTCTTTTGATCATCTAAAAGGATCGTCAAAGCTTCCCACAATCAATCTCTATTGCGCTCTTGTTTATCCTTTGAAAGCAAGTCTTTTGATCATCTATAAAGATCCACAAAGATTCCAACATTCAATCTCTATTGTGCTCTTGTTTATCCTTTGAAAGCAAGTCTTTTGATCATCTAAAAGAATCCACAAAGCTTCCAATAATCAACCACTATTGAGCACTTGTTTATCCTTTGTAAACAAGTCTTTTGAACCTCTAAAAGGATCCTCAAAGCTTCCAACAATCAATCTCTATTGAGCTCTTGTTTATCCTTTAAAAACAAGTCTTTTGATCCTCTAAAAGGATCCACAAAGCATCCAACAATCAATCTATATTGAGCTCTTGTTTATCATTTGTAATAAAGACTTTTGATCCTCTAAAAGGATCCACAAAGCTTCCAACAATAAATCTATATTGAGGACTTGTTTATCCTTTAAAAACAAGTCTTTTGATCATCTAAAAGGATCGTCAAATCTTCCCACAATCAATCTCTATTGTGCTCTTGTTTATCCTTTGAAAGCAAGTCTTTTGATCATCTATAAGGATCCACAAAGATTCCAATATTCAATCTCTATTGTTCTCTTGTTTATCCTTTGAAAACAAGTCTTTTGATCATCTATAAGGATCCACAAAGATTCCAACATTCAATCTCTATTGTGCACTTGTTTATCCTTTGAAAGCAAGTCTTTTGATCATCTAAAAGAATCCGCAAAGCTTCCAATAATCAACCACTATTGAGCATTTGTTTATCCTTTGTAAACAAGTCTGTTGAACCTCTAAAAGGATCCTCAAAGCTTCCAACAATCAATCTATATTGAGCTCTTGTTTATCCTTTAAAAACAAGTCTTTTGATCCTCTAAAAGGATCCACAAAGCATCCAACAATCAATCTATATTGAGCTCTTGTTTATCATTTGTAATAAAGACTTTTGATCCTCTAAAAGGATCCACAAAGCTTCCAACAATAAATCTGTATTGAGGACTTGTTTATCCTTTAAAAACAAGTCTTTTGATCATCTAAAAGGATCGTCAAAGCTTCCCACAATCAATCTCTATTGCGCTCTTGTTTATCCTTTGAAAGCAAGTCTTTTGATCATCTATAAGGATCCACAAAGATTCCTATATTCAATCTCTATTGTGCTCTTGTTTATCCTTTAAAAACAAGTCTTTTGATCATCTATAAGGATCCACAAAGATTCCAACATTCAATCTTTATTGTGCTCTTGTTTATCCTTTGAAAGCAAGTCTTTTGATCATCTAAAAGAATTCACAAAGCTTCCAATAATCAACCACTAGTGAGCACTTGTTTATCCTTTGTAAACAAGTCTTTTGAACCTCTAAAAGGATCCTCAAAGCTTCCAACAATCAATCTCTATTGAGCTTTTGTTTATCTTTTAAAAACAAGTGTTTTGATCCTCTAAAAGGATCCACAAAGAATCAAACAATCAATCTATATTGGGCTGAGTTTATCATTTGTAATAAAGACTTTTGATCCTCTAAAAGGATCCACAAAGCTTCAAACAATAAATCTCTATTGACGACTTGTTTATCCTTTAAAAACAAGTCTTTTGATCATCCAAAAGGATCGTTAAAGCTTCCCATAATCAATCTGTATTGCGTTCTTGTTTATCCTTTGAAAGCAAGTCTTTTGATCATCTAAAAGAATTCACAAAGCTTCCAATAATCAACTGTCGCGACCCGCACCCGGACTCCTACGTGGAATCTCGAGTCGGACCGCGAGCGGGACTCATGAAATACGCATAATAAAAATTCCATGTGCAAAAGATGCAAGTATAAAGCATATGCACAAAAACCTGTAATGCACGTGCGATACTTTTCTTTGAAAACCATGTCAACACATCATCGGCATTAATAACAAGCCGAAACCGAACGATTTAAAACTTGGTTTGAATTTAAAATCAAACATATATCATAAACCTCCACGAGCAACAAGCTCGGAGAACCATAACCACTACAAATCAGAGTATGCGGAAGTAACGAATGTTAATAAATACATCACGCACGACAACCGTGTCGGCACATACAAAAGAATATTACAGTTATAAAGACCACACACTACCCAACATTACAAAGTTTAGGTAACATTGTATTCCCTCGGCCTCACCAAAATAAACACCAAGCCCAAAAGAACAACTCGCGTAAAACGCCGAGTCGAAGCCAAGACTCAACTAAGGGTTCCTCGCCGGACCGTGATCTAAGGAAAACAAATAAACATTGAACGGGGTGAGTTTAAAACTCAATAAGCTACTAATGCAACAATATGTCATACGAGATGCAAGACAAATATAAGAACAAGTAATATAGGCTATAACAAGATTTCATCAATCTTCGTGCATAGCAATATAAGCATCTCATAACAACACATTACCCTACACTACACGAGAGGCTCAACGATCGCCAACCGACCCATACCAGCTTGGAAACCATGACCAACATTCGCATATGTAGGAACCATATAAGTGCGATAAGTAAACACATTCTAAAAGGATACGGTATTGAGGTACACCTCCAATATACCCAATACCTCCAACCAACCAACATATAATATACCAATGTAGGAGCCGTTGTTGACGTGCTCGATCGACGAATCAAAACCGTTAACCAATACTCAATAACCAATATGTGAACCATTTTCTCGTATTCACGTCGACGGGTGATCTTAGTCCCTACAACCCAAGAATCAACCACGGAATAGCTTACCAAGGTTGCGTTTATTCCATACAACGAATGGCGCTATGCCCCTACCGCGGCCAACGGAGGCGAGGCCAGTATTGGCCTTCATTATTACGTAGCCCCGGCTCCCGCAATAATCGAGCGTCAATACACCGCCAACAAATAATCCATGGACATAACAAATGTACAAGTAGATGTTTACTTGACATTCTCAACAACAATTCAAACTCCCAAAATGTGGAGCACAACAACATTTAACATAATTGTCTCAAGTAGGTCATAATAATCCTACTCACATAATCAATCATCTCATAGTATTTACGAGAATTAAACAACAACATCATGCATAATTTCGGTAACTAATTTTCCCGACAAACTCTCGTATCACAACGAAATCCCCAAGTCACACACGTGGTCTCATCAATTATGGAAACCTATTTGACTCCGTTAGAGTCTTTATTTGTTTCTAATGAGTTCGAATCGAAGAGAAGCCATTATACTTCAATATTAACAAATGATACCATTTCTATGTGTATCAACCAAGACAAAACAAGTCTTTTAACATGCAAAATATGTCATCCACGAATTTCACAAGGCTCAACAATAAAACATACTCCAACATGTTGATTTCAACATATAAATGCCATTTTGCAAGGCTAAGATGTCATACAAGACATAAGTAGAGAAGGAGAGGGGTAGTAGCTTACCTCTTGAAGAATTCAACCAAGGAAAATCTCTAAGAAACCCACATGCAAGCCAAGGATTGTGTTCTCCTAGTTGGTAGCTCCACAATGGTGAAGTTGGATTGTGATTTGGACAAGAATTGAGCAAACTAGCTCACTTTCTCTCTCAAGAACTCTCTCAAGCTTCTCTTTGCTGGTGTAAAAGGGTTGAAATGAGAGTGTTCTATACTCTCCCATGGTGTTATAAGGGTCAAGGAGGTCTGTTATAAGTGTGGGGACGTGGCTCACTCTAGGCCAAGAACCGGGAGTCAATGCTGGTCAAATAGGAGTAAGTTCGTAACACTGCCACAGGCGCGCAGCAAAATCAACATTCGCCTATGAAGCGATCGCTTTGAGTCGGGACAAGGCGATCGCTTTGGTACAGGCGATCGCTTTGTGGAATACAGGCGATCGCTTTGTCTCCGATTCAAACTACAACTTTTAGAGAGCGATCGCCTAGGAAGGGACAGGCGATCGCTTTGTGTCCGTAACAATGGTACGACTTATCGCCTAGAGGGCGATCGCCTAGGAAGGGGACAGGCGATCGCTTTGTGCCCAAGAAGTCTCAAACTGTTATAAAACTCTCCCAAAGTGGTTCTCAACAACCCAAAATGTTTCTAAGTCCAAAATGAGATCAAAATACTCATTAAAAGTTCTCAAAAGTCCGGAACAAAGCTAGGATTACAACACAAGTTTAACACAATAATCAACATGTATCCAACAATAATTCCAAGGTATATAAAAATGCATGTAATCAATATGAGCAAGAATATGTTCAAGAAATATGCACAACATCACATGAATTTGATAAGGAGAATGATCATGCAAGTGATGCAAACGATACGGGTGTTACATTCTCACCCTTAGAATAAATTCGCCCGCGAATTTACTTACCAATCTCCTTGAACAAAGATGGATACTTCTCACGCATCTCTTGTTCCAATTCCCATGTAGCTTCCTCGATGTTGTGACTTCTCCACAAAACCTTCACAAGATGGATAGTCTTGGTCCTTAAGACATGTTCTTTTGTGTCAAGTATCCTCACGGGTTCTTCAACGTAGGAGAGATCGGTCGACAAATCTACCGGTTCATACTCCAAAATGTGCGATGCGTCCGACAAATATTTCCTCAACATAGAGACATGAAACACGGCATGAATACCCGACATCCAAGGTGGCAATGCAAGCCTATACGCTAATTTCCCAATTCTTTCCAAAATCTCAAAAGGTCCAATAAACCTCGGCCAATTTTCCTTTCTTCCCAAATCTTTTAACCCCAATCCGAGGCGACACCTTCAAGAACACACGATCACCAACCTCAAACTCAAGGTCTCGTCGCCTATTATCCGCGTAGCTCTTCTCGTCTACTTTGGGCTGTCCTTAACCTCTCCCGAATAATCTTCACATTCTCGGCCGACTCGCGAACCATATCGGGTCCCCACAACCTCGCTTCTCCAACTTCGTCCCAACAGATCGGGAACGACACCTCCTTCCATAGAGTGCCTCATAAGGTGCCATACCAATGCTCGAATGGTAACCGTTGTTGTAGGCAAACTCTATCAACGGTACATGTGAATCCCAATTGCCTTTAAAGTCCAAAGAACAAGCCCTTAACATGTCCTCAAGCGTTTGAATAGTTCTCTGACCGACCATCCGTTGTGGGTGAAATGCTGTACTAAGTGTTAACCTCGAACCCAATGCATTCTGAGCGTCGCCAAAACCGTGATGTAAATCGAGGATCTCTATCCGACACAATGCTAACAGAACCCCATGAAGCCTTATAATTTCTTGGATATACAAAGTAGCAAGTCTCTCCATAGAATAAGTCATCGCCATTGGGAGAAAATGGGCTGACTTGGTCAATCGATCAACAATAACCCAAACGAATCATGACCTTGTCGAGTCCGTGGTAACCTGCCACAAAATCCATGGCGATGTTCTCCCATTTCCACTCCGGAATCTCCAACGGTTGCAACAATCCCGCTGGTCGTTGATGCTCCGCCTTAACCCTTTGGCAAGTCAAACACCTCGAAACAAATTCAGCTATCTCTCTCTTCATTCCATTCCACCAAAAGTTCTTCTTTAAGTCCCTATACATCTTTGTACTCCGGGATGAATAGTATACCTAGACTTATGTGCCTCATCCAAAACTTGTCGTTTAACATCCTCAATATCCGCACACAAACTCTTCCTCGAAACAAAAGAACACCATCACTATTCCGAGAAAATCCACCGCCTTATCCCCATCTAAACCCTCAATCGCTTTCTCAAATCCGGATCACTCTCTTGAGTCTCTTTAATTCGCTGAAGTAAAATCGAGTAGCTCGAATATTGGCAAATATCACCCCATGGCTAGACATACAAGGACCCCAATCCCGAACATCCTCAAGCATTCTCCATTCGGGCCATCAAACAAGAAACATAAGCCTTCCTACTAAGAGCATCGGCCACCACATTGGCCTTCCCTGATGGTATAAAATGGTGCAATCATGGTCCTTTAACCTTTCCATCCATCTCCTTTGCCTATTATTCAATTCCTTTTGAGAAAACAAATACTTAAGGCTCTTATGATCAGTATATACCTCAAATTTGGCCCCATAGAGATAATGCTTCCACTTGTGAAGTGCAAAAATGATCGCCGCTAACTCCATGTCATGAGTCGGATAGTTTTGTTCACACCGAGTCAATTTTCGAGAAGCATAAGCTATCACCCTTCCGTTCTGCATCAACACACATCCCAAACCTTCCTTTGAAGCATCACCGTATATAAGCAACCCATCATGACCGTTCGGCAAGGCTAAACGGTGCAAGTAGTCAATTTCTTCTTCAATTCTTGGAAGCTCACTTCACATTTATCGTTCCAAACAAAAGCCTTATTCTTTTGTGTCAATGAAGTCAACGGGTTGCAATCTTAGAAAACCCTTCTATGAACCTCCGATAGTACCCCGCTAAACCCAAAAGCTACGAACTTCCGTTACGCGGTCTCTTCCAACTCACAATCGCCGATCTTAGCCGGTCAACCGCTATACCATCCTTTGACACAATGTGGCCAGAAAAGCCACTTCCTCAAGCCAAAAGGCACACTTGCTAAACTTAGCAAATAGCTTCTTTCTCTTAGCACCGTCAAAACTAACCTCAAGTGATTTTCATGCTCTTCCGGGACTTAGAATAAACCAAAATGTCATCAATAAACACGACCACAAAGCAATCAAGATAGGGCAGAATACTCTATTCATCAAATCCATAAACACACTGGAGCGTTGGTTAAACCAAAAGGCATGACCACAAATTCAAAGTGCCCGTAACGAGTCCGAAAAGCTGTTTAGGAATATCCTCCGCCGAACCTTCAACGATGGTAACCGCTCCTAAGATCAAACTTAGAGTACACTACGGAACCTTGGAGTTGATCAAACAAATCATCAATATGCGGAAGAGGATACTTATTCTTAATGGTCACTTGATTCAATTCCCTATAATCAATGCATAACCTCAAAGATCCGTCCTTCTTTCTCACAAACAACACCGGGTGGCGATACACTCGGTTTAATAAAACCTCGATCAAGTAGCTCTTCCAATTGTACCTTCAATTCTTTCAATTCAGCTGGTGCCATACGATAAGGTGCCTTTGAGATCGGTGTAGTCCCGGTAACAATTCAATACAAAACTCCAACTCCCGGTCCGAGGCAATTCATAATCAGTGCAAATACATCCGGAATTCACGAACAATAGGAACATCCTCCAACACAACACCCTTTTGCGATCTATCCACAACACACGCCAAATACCCGAACATCCATGAGACAACAACTTTCGAGCTTTCAAAGCCGAAATGAGCTGAATTCCACCCATTATCTTATCACCCAAAATACAAATGAAGGAACATTTGGCAATTCAAAAGTAACCAACTTCCTACGACAATCAACAATAGCATGATGAGTATGTAGCCAATCCATCCCTAATAACATCGAAATCCCGAATGGGCAATATAACCAAATCCAAGTAAGTGATGGTCATCAACAACCACATCACAAGCACGATACACATCCATGCAACATGGCACTCCCCAACGGGTAGACACCTCCAACACATACGGTAACAATTCGTATAGCATGCAAATGATGAGCAAAATGTGATGCAATATAAGAATGAGATGACCCTGGGTCTATTAACACTCGGGCTTTCTCACTAGAGATGGCTAAAGTACCTCCTATGACATTAGGGGCTTCGGGAACTCCCTTTTGGTCTAAGGCAAAGACTCTACCTTGCACTCTAGGGCGACCCTCGTTATCTCTTTTAACCCCGGCATTTTGTTGCACACCTCCTGGTTGTGTCCCCTTGTTCTTAGGACAATTTCGTTGAAAGTGTGTGCCATCACCACACACCAAACACTTCCCATTCTTCAACCAACACTTGTCTTCATTATGCCCACTCTTCTTACAATACCCACAAGTAACTCTAGCATCCCGCTGTCCACGACCCGTATTTCCTTGATTCCCGCTTGTTGCCGAAATTGTCCTCCTTGTCGATTGGTGTTGCTCCCCTATTGGTCCCACTTGAGCTTGATCTCTTCCATTGCGATGCGATGCTGCGAGTTCCCACTTGTACTACCCAGCTTGCCTCGGTGCTCCTCTATATCATGCTCGATCTTATATGCCTTATCCACTGCACTTTGATAACTCGGCAACTCAAGTGGCAAGAGTTGCTTACGGTATTCTGTCCTCAATCCTTTCACAAAGCGATAAATTTTCTTCTCCGTTGTTGGGATCAAGTGCACACAATACCTCGCCAACTCGGTATACTTGGCGAGTCCTGAGCCACTGTCATCGTCCCCGATCAAGACTAAGAAATTCGACCTCCTTCTTTGAACCACATCCGGAACAAAGTGATTCCTAAACTCCTCAAGAACAATTCCCATGTGCGATCTACTCTATCCTGCACCCAACTTGCCTCTAGCACCTTCCACCAGTGTTCTGCTGCATCCTCTAATTTGAACGCTGCAAACTTGACTTTGTCTTCCTCGGTGCACTCAATTGCCACAAAAATCTTCTCCAAGGACTCAATCCACCTTTCTGCCTTCATTGGGTCTGGCTCCCCATCATAACTGCGAGGTTTCATCTTCAAGAACCTCCCCAACCTACGATCATATTCTTATATTCAATCTCTAAGGATCCACAAAGATTCCTATATTCAATCTCTATTGTGCTCTTGTTTATCCTTTAAAAGCAAGTCTTTTGATCATCTATAAGGATCCACTAAGATTCCAACATTCAATCTCTATTGTGCTCTTGTTTATCCTTTGAAAGCAAGTCTTTTGATCATCTAAAAGAATCCACAAAGCTTCCAATAATCAACCACTAGTGACCACTTGTTTATCCTTTGTAAACAAGTCTTTTGAACCTCTAAAAGGATCCTCAAAGCTTCCAACAATCAAACTCTATTGAGCTCTTGTTTATTCTTTAAAAACAAGTCTTTTGATCCTCTAAAAGGATCCACAAAGCATCCAACAATCAATCTATATTGAGCTCTTGTTTATCATTTGTAATAAAGACTTTTGATCCTCTAAAAGGATCCACAAAGCTTCCAACAATAAATCTATATTGAGGACTTGTTTATCCTTTAAAAACAAGTCTTTTGATCATCTAAAAGGATCGTCAAATCTTCCCACAATCAATCTCTATTGCGCCCTTGTTTATCCTTTGAAAGCAAGTCTTTTGATCATCTATAAGGATCCACAAAGATTCCAATATTCAATCTCTATTGTTCTCTTGTTTATCCTTTGAAAACAAGTCTTTTGATCATCTATAAGGATCCACAAAGATTCCAACATTCAATCTCTATTGTGCACTTGTTTATCCTTTGAAAGCAAGTCTTTTGATCATCTAAAAGAATCTGCAAAGCTTCCAATAATCAACCACTATTGAGCACTTGTTTATCCTTTGTAAACAAGTCTTTTGAACCTCTAAAAGGATCCTCAAAGCTTCCAACAATCAATCTCTATTGAGCTCTTGTTTATCCTTTAAAAACAAGTCTTTTGATCCTCTAAAAGGATACACAAAGCATCCAACAATCAATCTATATTGAGCTCTTGTTTATCATTTGTAATAAAGACTTTTGATCCTCTGAAAGGATCCACAAAGCTTTCAACAATAAATCTATATTGAGGACTTGTTTATCCTTTAAAAACAAGTCTTTTGATCATCTAAAAGGATCGTCAAATCTTCCCACAATCAATCTCTATTGCGCCCTTGTTTATCCTTTGAAAGCAAGTCTTTTGATCATCTATAAGGATCCACAAAGATTCCAATATTCAATCTCTATTGTTCTCTTGTTTATCCTTTGAAAGCAAGTCTTTTGATCACTATAAGGATTCACAAAGATTCCAACATTCAATCTCTATTGTGCTCTTGCTTATCCTTTAAAAGCAAGTCTTTTGATCATCTAAAAGAATCCACAAAGCTTCCAACAATAAATCTCTATTGAGGACTTGTTTATCCTTTAAAAACAAGTCTTTTGATCATCTAAAAGGATCGTCAAAGCTTCCCACAATCAATCTCTATTGCGCTCTTGTTTATCCTTTGAAAGCAAGTCTTTTGATCATCTATAAGGATCCACAAAGATTCCTATATTCAATCTCTATTGTGCTCTTGTTTATCCTTTAAAAGCAAGTCTTTTGATCATCTATAAGGATCCACAAAGATTCCAACATTCAATCTCTATTGAGCTCTTGTTTATCCTTTAAAATCAAGTCTTTTGATCCTCTAAAAGGATCCGCAAAGCATCCAACAATTAATCTATATTGAGCTCTTGTTTATCATTTGTAATAAAGACTTTTGATCCTCTAAAAGGATCCACAAAGCTTCCAACAATAAATCTCTATTGAGGACTTGTTTATCCTTTAAAAACAAATCTTTTGACCATCTAAAAGGATCGTCAAAGCTTCCCACAATCAATCTCTATTGCGCTCTTGTTTATCCTTTGAAAGCAAGTCTTTTGATCATCTATAAGGATCCACAAAGATTCCAACATTCAATCTCTATTGTTCTCTTGTTTATCCTTTGAAAGCAAGTCTTTTGATCATCTAAAAGAATCCACAAAGCTTCCAATAATCAACCACTATTGAGCACTTGTTTATCCTTTGTAAACAAGTCTTTTGAACCTCTAAAAGGATCCTTAAAGCTTCCAACAATCAATCTCTATTGAGCTCTTGTTTATCCTTTAAAAACAAGTCTTTTGATCCTCTAAAAGGATCCACAAAGCATCCAACAATCAATCTATATTGAGCTCTTTTTTATCATTTGTAATAAAGACTTTTGATCCTCTAAAAGGATCCACAAAGCTTCCAACAATAAATCTATATTGAGGACTTGTTTATCCTTTAAAAACAAGTCTTTTGATCATCTAAAAGGATCGTCAAATCTTCCCACAATCAATCTCTATTGCGCTCTTGTTTATCCTTTGAAAGCAAGTCTTTTGATCATCTATAAGGATCCACAAAGATTCCAACATTCAATCTCTATTGTGCTCTTGTTTATCCTTTGAAAGCAAGTCTTTTGATCATCTAAAAGAATCCACAAAGCTTCCAATAATCAACCACTATTGAGCACTTGTTTATCCTTTGTAAACAAGTCTTTTGAACCTCTAAAAGGATCCTCAAAGCTTCCAACAATCAATCTCTATTGAGCTCTTGTTTATCCTTTAAAAACAAGTCTTTTGATCCTCTAAAAGGATCCACAAAGCATCCAACAATCAATCTATATTGAGCTCTTTTTTATCATTTGTAATAAAGACTTTTGATCCTCTAAAAGGATCCACAAAGCTTCCAACAATAAATCTATATTGAGGACTTGTTTATCCTTTAAAAACAAGTCTTTTGATCATCTAAAAGGATCGTCAAATCTTCCCACAATCAATCTCTATTGCGCCCTTGTTTATCCTTTGAAAGCAAGTCTTTTGATCATCTATAAGGATCCACAAAGATTCCAATATTCAATCTCTATTGTTCTCTTGTTTATCCTTTGAAAACAAGTCTTTTGATCATCTATAAGGATCCACAAAGATTCCAACATTCAATCTCTATTGTGCACTTGTTTATCCTTTGAAAGCAAGTCTTTTGATCATCTAAAAGAATCCACAAAGCTTCCAATAATCAACCACTATTGAGCACTTGTTTATCCTTTGTAAACAAGTCTGTTGAACCTCTAAAAGGATCCTCAAATCTTCCAACAATCAATCTCTATTGAGCTCTTGTTTATCCTTTAAAAACAAGTCTTTTGATCCTCTAAAAGGATCCACAAAGTATCCAACAATCAATCTATATTGAGCTCTTGTTTATCATTTGTAATAAAGACTTTTGATCCTCTAAAAAGATCCACAAAGATTCCAACAATAAATCTCTATTGAGGACTTGTTTATCCTTTAAAAACAAGTCTTTTGATCATCTAAAAGGATCGTCAAAGCTTCCCACAATCAATCTCTATTGCGCCCTTGTTTATCCTTTGAAAGCAAGTCTTTTGATCATCTATAAGGATCCACAAAGATTCCAACATTCAATCTCTATTGTGCTCTTGTTTATCCTTTGAAAGCAAGTCTTTTGATCATCTAAAAGAATCCACAAAGCTTCCAATAATCAACCACTATTGAGCACTTGTTTATCCTTTGTAAACAAGTCTTTTGAACCTCTAAAAGGATCCTCAAAGCTTCCAACAATCAATCTCTATTGAGCTCTTGTTTATCCTTTAAAAACAAGTCTTTTGATCCTCTAAAAGGATACACAAAGCATCCAACAATCAATCTATATTGAGCTCTTGTTTATCATTTGTAATAAAGACTTTTGATCCTCTAAAAGGATCCACAAAGCTTCCAACAATAAATCTATATTGAGGACTTGTTTATCCTTTAAAAACAAGTCTTTTGATCATCTAAAAGGATCGTCAAATCTTCCCACAATCAATCTCTATTGTGCCCTTGTTTATCCTTTGAAAGCAAGTCTTTTGATCATCTATAAGGATCCACAAAGATTCCAATATTCAATCTCTATTGTTCTCTTGTTTATCCTTTGAAAACAAGTCTTTTGATCATCTATAAGGATCCACAAAGATTCCAACATTCAATCTCTATTGTGCACTTGTTTATCCTTTGAAAGCAAGTCTTTTGATCATCTAAAAGAATCCGCAAAGCTTCCAATAATCAACCACTATTGAGCACTTGTTTATCCTTTGTAAACAAGTCTGTTGAACCTCTAAAAGGATCCTCAAAGCTTCCAACAATCAATCTATATTGAGCTCTTGTTTATCCTTTAAAAACAAGTCTTTTGATCCTCTAAAAGGATCCACAAAGCATCCAACAATCAATCTATATGGAGCTCTTGTTTATCATTTGTAATAATGACTTTTGATGCTCTAAAAGGATCCACAAAGCTTCCAATAATAAATCTCTATTGAGGACTTGTTTATCCTTTAAAAACAAGTCTTTTGATCATCTAAAAGGATCGTCAAAGCTTCCCACAATCAATCTCTATTGCGCTCTTGTTTATCCTTTGAAAGCAAGTCTTTTGATCATCTATAAGGATCCACAAAGATTCCTATATTCAATCTCTATTGTGCTCTTGTTTATCCTTTAAAAACAAGTCTTTTGATCATCTATAAGGATCCACAAAGATTCCAACATTCAATCTCTATTGTGCTCTTGTTTATCCTTTGAAAGCAAGTCTTTTGATCATCTAAAAGAATTCACAAAGCTTCCAATAATCAACCACTAGTGAGCACTTGTTTATCCTTTGTAAACAAGTCTTTTGAACCTCTAAAAGGATCCTCAAAGCTTCCAACAATCAATCTCTATTGAGCTTTTGTTTATCTTTTAAAAACAAGTGTTTTGATCCTCTAAAAGGATCCACAAAGAATCAAACAATCAATCTATATTGGGCTGAGTTTATCATTTGTAATAAAGACTTTTGATCCTCTAAAAGGATCCACAAAGCTTCAAACAATAAATCTCTATTGACGACTTGTTTATCCTTTAAAAACAAGTCTTTTGATCATCCAAAAGGATCGTTAAAGCTTCCCATAATCAATCTGTATTGCGCTCTTGTTTATCCTTTGAAAGCAAGTCTTTTGATCATCTAAAAGAATTCACAAAGCTTCCAATAATCAACCGCGCGCCTTGGACTCCTACGTGGAATCTCGAGTCGGACCGCGGCGGGACTCATGAAATACGCATAATAAAAATTCCATGTGCAAAAGATGCAAGTATAAAGCATATGCACAAAACCTGTAATGCACGTGCGATACTTTTCTTTGAAAACCATGTCAACACATCATCGGCATTAATAACAAGCCGGGCGAACGATTTAAAACTTGGTTTGAATTTAAAAATCAAACATATATCATAAACCTCCACGAGCAACAAGCTCGGAGAACCATAACCACTACAAATCAGAGTATGCGGAAGTAACGAATGTTAATAAATACATCACGCACGACAACCGTGTCGGCACATACAAAAGAATATTACAGTTATAAAGACCACACACTACCCAACATTACAAAGTTTAGGTAACATTGTATTCCCTCGGCCTCACCAAAATAAACACCAAGCCCAAAAGAACAACCTGCAGAAAACGCCGAGTCGAAGCCAAGACTTTCAACTAAGGGTTCCTCGCCGGACCGTGATCTAAGGAAAACAAATAAACATTGAACGGGGTGAGTTTAAAACTCAATAAGCTACTAATGCAACAATATGTCATACGAGATGCAAGACAAATATAAGAACAAGTAATATAGGCTATAACAAGATTTCATCAATTTTCAGGCATAGCAATATAAGCATCTCATAACAACACATTACCCTACACTACACGAGAGGCTCAACGATCGCCAACCGACCCATACCAGTTGGAAACCATGACCAACATTCGCATATGTAGGAACCATATAAGTGCGATAAGTAAACACATTCTAAAAGGATACGGTATTGAGGTACACCTCCAATATACCCAATACCTCCAACCAACCAACATATAATATACCAATGTAGGAGCCGTTGTTGACGTGCTCGATCGACGAATCAAAACCGTTAACCAATACTCAATAACCAATCTGTGTGAACCATTTTACGTATTCACGTCGACGGGTGATCTTAGTCCCTACAACCCAAGAATCAACCACGGAATAGCTTACCAAGGTTGCGTTTATTCCATACAACGAATGGCGCTATGCCCCTACCGCGGCCAACGGTAGGCGAGGCCCGGTGTATTGGCCTTCAATTATTACGTAGCCCGGCTCCGCAATAATCGAGCGTCAATACACCGCCAACAAATAATCCATGGACATAACAAATGTACAAGTAGATGTTTACTTGACATTCTCAACAACAATTCAAACTCCCAAAATGTGGAGCACAACAACATTTAACATA
This sequence comes from Platycodon grandiflorus, assembly GCA_016624345.1. Taxonomy (NCBI): domain Eukaryota; kingdom Viridiplantae; phylum Streptophyta; class Magnoliopsida; order Asterales; family Campanulaceae; genus Platycodon; species Platycodon grandiflorus. Next base: position 50,507,819 of record CM028366.1, read on the forward strand.
ATTGTCTCAAGTAGGTCATAATAATCCTACTCACATAATCAATCATCTCATAGTATTTACGAGAATTAAACAACAACATCATGCATAATTTCGGGTAACTAATTTTCCCGACAAACTCTCGTATCACAACGAAATCCCCAAGTCACACACGTGGTCTCATCAATTATGGAAACCTATTTGACTCCGTTAGAGTCTTTATTTGTTTCTAATGAGTTCGAATCGAAGAGAAGCCATTATACTTCAATATTAACAAATGATACCATTTCTATGTGTATCAACCAAGACAAAACAAGTCTTTTAACATGCAAAATGTGTCATCCACGAATTTCACAAGGCTCAACAATAAAACATACTCCAACATGTTGATTTCAACATATACATGCCATTTTGCAAGGCTAAGATGTCATACAAGACATAAGTAGAGAAGGAGAGGGGTAGTAGCTTACCTCTTGAAGAATTCAACCAAGGAAAATCTCTAAGAAACCCACATGCAAGCCAAGGATTGTGTTCTCCTAGTTGGTAGCTCCACAATGGTGAAGTTGGATTGTGATTTGGACAAGAATTGAGCAAACTAGCTCACTTTCTCTCTCAAGAACTCTCTCAAGCTTCTCTCTAAGTTTTTGGTGTAAAAGGGTTGAAATGAGAGTGTTCTATACTCTCCCATGGTGTTATAAGGGTCAAGGAGGTCTGTTATAAGCGTGGGGACGTGGCTCACTCTAGGCCAAGAAGCGGGAGTCAATCTGGTCAAATAGGAGTAAGTTCGTAACAGTCACAGGCGCGCAGCAAAATCAACATTCGCCTATGAAGCGATCGCTTTGAGTCGGGACAAGGCGATCGCTTTGGTACAGGCGATCGCTTTGTGGAATACAGGCGATCGCTTTCTCCGATTCAAACTACAACTTTCGCAGAGCGATCGCCTAGGAAGGGGACAGGGCGATCGCTTTGTGTCCAGAACAATGGTACGACTTACTGCCTAGAGGGCGATCGCCTAGGAAGGGGACAGGGCGATCGCTTTGTACCCAGTAAGTCTCAAACTGTTATAAAACTCTCCCAAAGTGGTTCTCAACAACCCAAAATGTTTCTAAGTCCAAAATGAGGTCAAAATACTCATTAAAAGTTCTCAAAAAGTCTGGAACAAAGCTAGGATTACAACACAAGTTTAACACAATAATCAACATGTATCCAACAATAATTCCAAGGTATATAAAAATGCATGTAATCAATATGAGCAAGAATATGTTCAAGAAATATGCACAACATCACATGAATTTGATAAGGAGAATGATCACGCAAGTGATGCAAACGATACGGGTGTTACATCAACCACTATTGAGCACTTGTTTATCCTTTGTAAACGAGTCTTTTGAACCTCTAAAAGGTTCCTTAAAGCTTCCAACAATCAATCTCTATTGAGCTCTTGTTTATCCTTTAAAAACAAGTCTTTTGATCCTCTAAAAGGATCCACAAAGCATCCAACAATCAATCTATATTGAGCTCTTTTTTATCATTTGTAATAAAGACTTTTGATCCTCTAAAAGGATCCACAAAGCTTCCAACAATAAATCTATATTGAGGACTTGTTTATCCTTTAAAAACAAGTCTTTTGATCATCTAAAAGGATCGTCAAATCTTCCCACAATCAATCTCTATTGCGCCCTTGTTTATCCTTTGAAAGCAAGTCTTTTGATCATCTATAAGGATCCACAAAGATTCCAATATTCAATCTCTATTGTTCTCTTGTTTATCCTTTGAAAGCAAGTCTTTTGAACATGTAAATGAATCCACAAAGCTTCCAATAATCAACCACTAGTGAGCACTTGTTTATCCTTTGTAAACAAGCCTTTTGAACCTCTAAAAGGATCCTCAAAGCTTCCAACAATCAATCTCTATTGAGCTCTTGTTTATCCTTTAAAAACAAGTCTTTTGATCCTCTAAAAGGATACACAAAGCATCCAACAATCAATCTATATTGAGCTCTTGTTTATCATTTATAATAAAGACTTTTGATCCTCTAAAAGGATCCACAAAGCTTCCAACAATAAATCTATATTGAGGACTTGTTTATCCTTTAAAAACAAGTCTTTTGATCATCTAAAAGGATCGTCAAATCTTTCCACAATCAAACTCTATTGCGCCCTTGTTTATCCTTTGAAAGCAAGTCTTTTGATCATCTATAAGGATCCACAAAGATTCCAATATTCAATCTCTATTGTTCTCTTGTTTATCCTTTGAAAACAAGTCTTTTGATCATCTATAAGGATCCACAAAGATTCCAACATTCAATCTCTATTGTGCACTTGTTTATCCTTGGAAAGCAAGTCTTTTGATCATCTAAAAGAATCCGCAAAGCTTCCAATAATCAACCACTATTGAGCACTTGTTTATCCTTTGTAAACAAGTCTGTTGAACCTCTAAAAGGATCCTCAAATCTTCCAACAATCAATCTCTATTGAGCTCTTGTTTATCCTTTAAAAACAAGTCTTTTGATCCTCTAAAAGGATCCACAAAGTATCCAACAATCAATCTATATTGAGCTCTTGTTAATCATTTGTAATAAAGACTTTTGATCCTTTAAAAAGATCCACAAAGATTCCAACAATAAATCTCTATTGAGGACTTGTTTATCCTTTAAAAACAAGTCTTTTGATCATCTAAACGGATCGTCAAAGCCTCCCACAATCAATCTCTATTGCGCCCTTGTTTATCCTTTGAAAGCAAGTCTTTTGATCATCTATAAAGATCCACAAAGATTCCAACATTCAATCTCTATTGTGCTCTTGTTTATCCTTTGAAAGCAAGTCTTTTGATCATGTAAATGAATCCACAAAGCTTCCAATAATTAACCACTAGTGAGCACTTGTGTCACGACCCGACCCGAGATCCTATTTGGTATCTCGTCCGGTTCGCGAGACGGGACACAAAATGCACGATTTCAAAATCACTTTTCATGCATAAAACCCTGTAATGCAAGTGTATGTTTATTTTGAAAACCAAACAACACATCACGGCATACAAAAGCCGGAAATGAACACACAACATAATCAACAACCCACGAGCTAAGAGGCTCGGGACCCAACATGTAATATCAGCAGAGTGCGCGAAATAATAATAGCAAGTAACGTTTACAAAAGCCTGACATCCACGTCGGCATCAACAAAAGAATATGAATTGATAACATGTACGGGACTTCTACCCAACATTACACTGTTTAGATAACAAATGTACCCTCGGCCTCACCAAAAGAAAATACCAGGCTCAAGGAGCACTACCAAAAGAATGACTGACGATGACACCGGGCGGCGACCGATCACTGGGGGTTTCTCGCAGGCTCGGGATCTAAGGAAAACAATAAACAATGGACGGGGTGAGTTATAAAACTCAATAAGCTACTAATGCAACAAGATGGCATGCGAAATGCAAACAGTAATAAGAATCATATATATATCATGGTTGGCATTATATAATCATTTCCAATCATCATCACATCAAGTAACTCATAACATAAGCCACGTAGCAGGCAACTCACATAGGTGCGATAAGTAACACATATAAAAGGATACCGTCGAGGTACACCTCCGACAAACCAACTTCCAACCAACCAACCAATAATACCAAATGAAGAAACCGTTGATGTCGTTCTCGATCATCGAACCCAATAACAAAACCAAAGGTGAACCGTTTACCGTATCCACGTCGACGTGAAGACTCGGTCCCCAACGACCCGAGAAACAATCACGGTATAGCTTACCAAGGTCGCGTTTATTCCGTACAACACTTAGCGCTATAACCCCTACCGCGGCCAACGGTAGGGCGAGGCCCAGTGTATTGGCCTTCGGCTATTACGTAGCCCCGGCTCACGCAATAACCGAGCGTCAATACACCTCCAACAAATATGCCATGGACTTAAACAATGCTCAAGTAGATGTTTACTCGACACATTAACTAATCAACCAAATGTTCAAGTAGATGTTTACTCAACATTAAATAAAAGCATTATACTCCAAAGTAGGGAGTATAACGACACCACAATAACATGCTAATGTACACCAAATAATTCTAGTACACATAGCCATATAATCCCAACATCAAATTCAACACAATACCATTATACGTGTATCGCGTAACCGATCCCCCAACGGGTCTCTCGAGCATCCAAAGAGCTCACAAAACACACACGTGGTCACATTAATTATCAAACCCTAACCGACTCCGTTAGAGTCATTTTAGGTTACTAATGATGACGAGTTACGAAAATGATCTTGCACTTTAATCCTAACACATTATCGCCCAATATCGAGTTTCCAAACATCATAGGGTAATTACCAACACATCTCACAAGCCCAAAAATGGCATTCATGGCAAGAATCACATATACACGTATCTAGCATGGTAACTTTACGTAATGGAAGTCTAGGATGCCATAAAAGACATAAAACGAGAAGAAGAGGGGGTAGTAGCTTACCTCTCGTCGGAAAAAGCGAAGAAAAATGGAAACTAATCGGTAGGAAAGCTTCCTTTCGTTGCGAGCTCCGCAATGGTGTGGTCGGATCGTCGAGACTCTTCCACAAACTCACAATGTTTCCACTTTCTCTCTCTAAACTCTCTCCTTTCTCTCTCTATGTTCTATGGCAAAGGTGGGAAGAAATGAGAGTGTTTAACACTCTTTAAGGGCTTTAAGTGGCTGAAATTCTCTCTCTCTCTCGGTTGGTGACGTGGCTAAGTGAGGGCCACTCAATTTAAATGAAAAGTGGGCTTTCTCGCAAAGCCTAAGTCTGAAAAGCTTCGCACGGCCGTGCCAGACAAGCTGCACGGTCGTGCCAACCTCGCACGGCCGTGCCAAAACACATGCACGGTCGTGCCAACCCTATATTGCTAAGTCTGGAGTCTGGAACCTCTCGCACGGCCGTGCCAACATGGCTGCACGGTCGTGCCAAGCTCAAACAGCAACCCTAACCTTCTGGACTACCTTGCACGGTCGTGCAACCCAAGCTGCACGGTCGTGCCAAGGTTTGTAAGCCAAATACAGTTTGTTTTCTCCTCCTTTTTCCTAGGTCCGACCACACTTGCTCGCAACGCGACTCAAACACGATAAAATACAAGACTTTTAAGTAACAATATAGTACACGAAACATATGAAATCATTTATGATAAAATGATGTAAATGATGATGTGAGATATGAAAAATGTACATGAAATTATATATGATGAAACGATGCAAATGATGCGGGCGTTACATTCTCACCCCCTTAGAATAAATTCGTCCGCGAATTTACTTACCAACTCCATTGAACAACGCGGGAAATTTTTCACGCATCTCCTGCTCAGTCTCCCAAGTGGCCTCCTCAACATTGTGATTCCTCCACAACACTTTCACGAGGGGTATGGTCTTTGTCCTCAATACTTGCTCCTTCCTATCCAAAATTTGTACCGGTTGTTCAACATACGAAAGGTCAGGTGTCAAATCTACCGGCTCATACTCCAACACATGCGAGGCATCCATCAAATACTTCCTCAACATCGATACGTGAAATACATCGTGAATACCTGACATCGATGGCGGCAATGCAAGTCTATACGCCAACTTCCCAATCCTTTCCAAGATCTCAAACGGTCCAACAAACCTCGGGGCCAATTTTCCTTTCTTTCCAAACCTCTTAACCCCAATCCGAGGTGAAACCTTCAAAAACACGTGATCGCCAACCTCGAACTCAAGATCCCTACGTCTATTATCGGCATAACTCTTTTGTCTACTCTGGGCCGTTTTCAATCTCTCCCGAATAACTTTTACACTTTCCGTCGATTCGTGTACCATCTCAGGGCCCCACAACTTCGCTTCACCAACTTCATCCCAACAAATAGGAGAACGACACTTCCTACCATAAAGTGCCTCATACGGAGCCATCTCAATACTCGACTGATAACTATTATTGTAGGCGAACTCGATCAATGGCACATGCGAATCCCAAGTTCCCTTAAAGTCCATCGAGCAAGCTCTCAACATATCCTCAAGTATTTGAATCGTTCTCTCGGACTGTCCATCGGTCTGCGGGTGAAACGCTGTACTCAAGTTCAACTTCGTCCCCAAAGCATTCTGAAGTGACTGCCAAAACCGAGAAGTAAACCGCGGATCTCTATCCGACACAATGCTCACCGGCACCCCATGCAACCTCACAATCTCCTGAATATATATTGAAGCAAGCTTCTCTAATGAATCCGAAATCGCAATGGGAAGGAAATGGGCCGACTTAGTCAATCTATCGACAATAACCCAAACCGCATCATGACCTCGTCGAGTCCTTGGTAACCCTGTCACAAAATCCATTGCAATATTCTCCCATTTCCATTCCGGAATTTCCAAAGGTTGTAACAACCCAGCTGGCCTCTGATGCTCCGCTTTAATCCGTTGACAAGTCAAACACTTCGACACAAACTCGGCGATTTCCTTTTCATTCCATTCCACCAAAATTCTTCTTCAAATCCCGATACATCTTGGTACTCCCGGGTGAATTGTGTATTTAGACTTATGGGCTTCATCTAACACTTGTCTTTTCACCTCCTCAATCGCCGGTACACAAACTCTACCCCGAAACGTCAGAATACCATCACTATTCATAGCAAAATCCGGGGTCTTACCCCCACCTAACTCATCAATCACCTTCTTCAACTCCGGATCACTCTCTTGAGTCTCCTTAATCCGTTGGAACAACACCGGAGTAGCCCGAATGTTAGCAAAGATTACCCCATGGCTAGATTCACTAGGACCCCAATCACGAATGTCCTCTAGCATTTTCCATTCCCTAGTCATCAAGCAAGAAACATACGCCTTCCTACTCAGCGCATCTGCCACAACATTGGCCTTTCCCGGGTGATACAAAATAGTACAGTCATGATCCTTCAAACGTTCCATCCACCTTCGCTGCCGATTATTCAACTCCTTTTGCGAAAATAAATACTTAAGACTCTTATGATCAGTGAATACCTCAAATTTAGCCCCATACAAATAATGCTTCCATTTATGAAGAGCAAAAATAATCGCGGCCAACTCGAGATCGTGTGTCGGGTAGTTCTGTTCATACTGAGTCAACTTCCGTGAAGCATAAGCAATGACCCTTCCATTCTGCATCAAGACACAACCCAAACCTTCCTTCGAAGCATCACTGTAGATCACAAACCCATCATGTCCATTCGGCAATGCTAAGATAGGAGCCGTAGTCAACTTTTCCTTCAATTCCCGGAAACTCGCCTCACACTTTTCATTCCACACAAACGGCTTATTCTTTTGAGTCAAAGTCGTCAAAGGGGTTGCAATCTTAGAGAAACCCTCTATAAACCTCCGATAATAACCCGCTAACCCCAAGAAACTCCGAATCTCCGTCACCGACTCGGGCCTCTTCCAACTCACCACAGCCTCGATCTTTGTCGGATCAACTGAAATCCCCTTGCCTGAAACTACATGACCCAAAAATGTTACCTCCTCCAACCAGAAGGCACACTTGCTAAACTTAGCATACAACTTCCTTTCCTCAAAACCGTCAACACAATCCTCAAGTGTTTTTCGTCCTCCCGAGACTTCGAGTACACCAAGATGTCATCGATGAAAACGACCACAAAACAATCAAGATACGGCAAGAACACCCTATTCATCAAGTCCATAAACACCGCGGGTGCATTAGTCAACCCAAAGGGCATAACCACAAATTCAAAATGCCCGTATCTAGTCCTGAATGCCGTCTTAGGAACATCCTCCTTCTAACCTTCAACGGTGATAACCACTCCTAAGGTCAAGCTTGGAGTACACTACGGAACCTCGAAGCGATCAAACAAATCATCAATGTGTGGGAGTGGGTATTTATTCTTAATTGTAACCTGATTCAACTCCCGGTAGTCAATACATAGCCTCAACGAACCATCCTTCTTCCTCACAAACAACACCGGTGCACCCCAAGGCGATACACTCGGTTTGATAAAACCCCGATCAAGCAACTCTTGCAATTGAATCTTTAATTCCTTCAACTCGGCCGGCGCCATGCGATATGGTGCTTTCGATATCGGCGCGGTACCCGGTAACAACTCGATACAAAACTCCAATTCTCTATCCGGAGGCATCTCATAGTCATCCGAAAAGACATCCGGAAATTCCTCACGATGCGACATCATCCATCATAACCACCCTTTTTGACTTGTCCACCACACAAGCCAAATACCCCGAACAACCACGATGTAACAACTTACGGGCTTTCAAAGCCGAAATAAGACGAACACCACCCATACACTTATCACCAACAAACACAAAAGACGACATATTCGGCATGTCAAAAGTAACAAACTTCTTACGGCAGTCCACAACGGCATGGTGCGCATGCAACCAATCCATTCCCAAAATCACATCAAAATCCCTTATGGGTAAAACAACCAAATCCGCAGGCAAAAGGTGATCATCAACAATCACATCACAATTACGGTAAATATCCGAAGCTACTTGGCACTCTCCCATCGGAGTAGACACCTCAAGCACATACGGTAATGATTCAGGCATATGATGCAAATGACAGGCAAAATGCGATGCGATGTATGAATGAGATGATCCTGGGTCTATGAGAACTCGGGCTTTAACACTAGAGACGAGTAAGGTACCTCCTATGACATTGTTGGCTTCGGGCACTCTATTCTGGTCTAGGGCAAAGACACGACCCTGGACTCTAGGGCGACCCTCGTTGTCCCTCTTGACGCCTGCATTCGGCTGCGCACCTCCTTGTGGGACCCCTTTATTCCTTGGGCAATCCCTCTGAAAGTGCGTGCCATCACCACAAAGGACACACTTCCCTTGCTTCTTCCAACATCGGTCCTCAGTATGACCAGTCCTCAAGCAAAAATTACACGTCATCCCCTGGGCCCGCTGCCCCTGTGCGACGTTCCCCTGATTTCCCGTTCTCTGTTGGTTCTGTCCTCCTCTGCGGTTGTTATTTGCCTCTCTGTTGCCAGTCCCACGGTTACCCTGATTTCTCCATCTCGACTGTCCCGACTGTTGAGCTCCACTAACATTTCCCCGTTGACTTCCACTGGTATTTCCTTGCTTCGTACGGTGCTCCTCAATGTCATGCTCAATTCGGTATGCCTTGTCCACTGCCCCCTGGTAGCTTGCCAACTCGAGTGGTATGAGTTACTTTCGGTACTCGGTCCTCAACCCCTTCACAAAACGGTAGACTTTCTTCTCTTCCGTCGGTAGCAAATGTGTGCAGTATCGGGATAACTCAGTAAATTTGGAGGAATACTGAGCTACCGATAGACTCCCCTGTTCCAATCCAAGAAATTCCACTTCCTTCCTCGCCTGAATCACTTCCGGGACAAACTGATTCCGGAACCGCTGCAAAAAGAGCTCCCACGTCCTTACTGTCTGATCTTGTACCCAACTGGCTTCCAAAACCTTCCACCAATGTTCAGCCGCATCCTCTAGCTTGAATGTGGCGAACTTGATCTTTTCCTCATCCGTACATCCCAATGCTGCAAAAACTTTCTCCGTCGACTCAATCCACCTCTCGGCCTTCTCCGGATCCGGCTCACCATTGAAGCTCCTCGGTTTCATCTTCAAAAACCTTTCCAATCTACGATCATTCTCCCCGACTCCCCGGTTGCTACTACTCGTCCACCTACTTGACCTTGTCCATCCATAGCTTGTCGATTCATGTCCATTGTCCGTCGGTTCATCTCCATCATTGTTTGCATAAAACCTTGCATGGTGTGCATGAAGGCCTCATTCGATGCATAGGACTCTCGACGACCGTCCGTAGCTTGGTTGGGAGATGGGTTCGGTCCGGTTCGACGGGTATCCCTTTCGGCCTCCGTGGCCCTACTAGAACCCGCTCCATTCCGAGTCTCAACCATAATTGTTCACTGCAACAAACACTCGTCGTTAACGACTCGACACACTCAACCAACCCCGCCTAAGCCAAGGATACCAAATCCCCGAGCTAACTTATGCTCGATACCAACCGTCACGACCCGACCCGAGATCCTATTTGGTATCTCGTCCGGTTCGCGAGACGGACACAAAATGCACAATTTCAAAATCACTTTTCATGCATAAAACCCCGTAATGCAAGTGTATGTTTATTTTGAAAACCAAACAACACATCACGGCATACAAAAGCCGGAAATGAACACACAACATAATCAACAACCCACGAGCTAAGAGGCTCGGGACCAAACATGTAATATCATCGAGTGCGGAATAATAATAGTAAGTAACGTTTACAAAAGCGACATCCACGTCGGCATCAACAAAAGAATATGAATTAATAACATGTACGGGACTTCTACCCAACATTACAATGTTTAGATAACAAATGTACCTCGGCCTCACCAAAAGAAAATACCAGGCTCAAGGAGCACTACCAAAAGAATGATCGACGATGACACCGCGGCGACCGATCAGGGGTTTCTCGCAGGCTCGGGATCTAAGGAAAACAATAAACAATGGACGGGGTGAGTTATAAAACTCAATAAGCTACTAATGCAACAAGATGGCATGCGAAATGCAAAAGTAATAAGAATCATATATATATCATGGTTGGCATAATATAATCATTTCCAATCATCATCACATCAAGTAACTCATAACATAAGTCACGTAGCATGCAACTCACATAGGTGCGATAAGTAACACATATAAAGGATACCGTCGAGGTACACCTCCGACAAACCAACTTCCAACCAACCAACCAATAATACCAAATGAAGAAACCGTTGATGTCGTTTCGATCATCGAACCCAATAACAAAACCAAAGGTGAACCGTTTACCGTATCCACGTCGACGTGAAGACTCGGTCCCCAACGACCCGAGAAACAATCACGGTATAGCTTACCAAGGTCGCGTTTATTCCGTACAACACTTAGCGCTATAACCCCTACCGCGGCCAACGGTAGGGCGAGGCCAGTATTGGCCTTCGGCTATTACGTAGCCCGGCTCACGCAATAACCGAGCGTCAATACACCTCCAACAAATATGCCATGGACTTAAACAATGCTCAAGTAGATGTTTACTCGACACATTAACTAATCAACCAAATGTTCAAGTAGATGTTTACTCAACATTAAATAAAAGCATTATACTCCAAAGTAGGGAGTATAACGACACCACAATAACATGCTAATGTACACCAAATAATTCTAGTACACATAGCCATATAATCCCAACATCAAATTCAACACAATACCATTATACGTGTATCGCGTAACCGATCCCCCAACGGGTCTCTCGAGCATCCAAAGAGCTCACAAAACACACACGTGGTCACATTAATTATCAAACCCTAACCGACTCCGTTAGAGTCATTTTAGGTTACTAATGATGACGAGTTACGAAAATGATCTTGCACTTTAATCCTAACACATTATCGCCCAATATCGAGTTTCCAAACATCATAGGGTAATTACCAACACATCTCACAAGCCCAAAAATGGCATTCATGGCAAGAATCACATATACACGTATCTAGCATGGTAACTTTACGTAATGGAAGTCTAGGATGCCATAAAAGACATAAAACGAGAAGAAGAGGGGGTAGTAGCTTACCTCTCGTCGGAAAAAGCGAAGAAAAATGGAAACTAATCGGTAGGAAAGCTTCCTTTCGTTGCGAGCTCCGCAATGGTGTGGTCGGATCGTCGAGACTCTTCCACAAACTCACAATGTTTCCACTTTCTCTCTCTAAACTCTCTCCTTTCTCTCTCTATGTTCTATGGCAAAGGTGGGAAGAAATGAGAGTGTTTAACACTCTTTAAGGGCTTTAAGTGGCTGAAATTCTCTCTCTCTCTCGGTTGGTGACGTGGCTAAGTGAGGGCCACTCAATTTAAATGAAAAGTGGGCTTTCTCGCAAAGCCTAAGTCTGAAAAGCTTCGCACGGCCGTGCCAGACAAGCTGCACGGTCGTGCCAACCTCGCACGGCCGTGCCAAAGCACATGCACGGTCGTGCCAACCCTATATTGCTAAGTCTGGAGTCTGGAACCTCTCGCACGGCCGTGCCAACATGGCTGCACGGTCGTGCCAAGCTCAAACAGCAACCCTAACCTTCTGGACTGCCTTGCACGGTCGTGCAACCCAAGCTGCACGGTCGTGCCAAGGTTTGTAAGCCAAATACAGTTTGTTTTCTCCTCCTTTTTCCTAGGTCCGACCACACTTGCTCGCAACGCGACTCAAACACGATAAAATACAAGACTTTTAAGTAACAATATAGTACACGAAACATATGAAATCATTTATGATAAAATGATGTAAATGATGATGTGAGATATGAAAAATGTACATGAAATTATATATGATGAAACGATGCAAATGATGCGGGCGTTACAACTTGTTTATCCTTTGTAAACAAGTCTTTTGAACCTCTAAAAGGATCCTCAAAGCTTCCAACAATCAATCTCTATTGAGCTCTTGTTTATCCTTTAAAAATAAGTCTTTTGATCCTCTAAAAGGATACACAAAGCATCCAACAATCAATCTATATTGAGCTCTTGTTTATCATTTATAATAAAGACTTTTGATCCTCTAAAAGGATCCACAAAGCTTCCAACAATAAATCTATATTGAGGACTTGTTTATCCTTTAAAAACAAGTCTTTTGATCATCTAAAAGGATCGTCAAATCTTCCCACAATCAATCTCTATTGTGCCCTTGTTTATCCTTTGAAAGCAAGTCTTTTGATCATCTATAAGGATCCACAAAGATTCCAATATTCAATCTCTATTGTTCTCTTGTTTATCCTTTGAAAACAAGTCTTTTGATCATCTATAAGGATCCACAAAGATTCCAACATTCAATCTCTATTGTGCACTTGTTTATCCTTTGAAAGCAAGTCTTTTGATCATCTAAAAGAATCCGCAAAGCTTCCAATAATCAACCACTATTGAGCACTTGTTTATCCTTTGTAAACAAGTCTTTTGAACCTCTAAAAGGATCCTCAAAGCTTCCAACAATCAATCTCTATTGAGCTCTTGTTTATCCTTTAAAAACAAGTCTTTTGATCCTCTAAAAGGATCCACAAAGCATCCAACAATCAATCTATATTGAGCTCTTGTTTATCATTTGTAATAAAGACTTTTGATCCTCTAAAAGGATCCACAAAGCTTCCAACAATAAATCTCTATTGAGGACTTGTTTATCCTTTAAAAACAAGTCTTTTGATCATCTAAAAGGATCGTCAAAGCTTCCCACAATCAATCTCTATTGCGCTCTTGTTTATCCTTTGAAAGCAAGTCTTTTGATCATCTATAAGGATCCACAAAGATTCCAATATTCAATCTCTATTGTGCTCTTGTTTATCCTTTAAAAACAAGTCTTTTGATCATCTATAAGGATCCACAAAGATTCCAACATTCAATCTCTATTGTGCTCTTGTTTATCCTTTGAAAGCAAGTCTTTTGATTATCTAAAAGAATCCACAAAGCTTCCAATAATCAACCACTATTGAGCACATGTTTATCCTTTGTAAACAAGTCTTTTGAACCTCTAAAAGGATCCTCAAAGCTTCCAACAATCAATCTCTATTGAGATCTTGTTTATCCTTTAAAAACAAGTCTTTTGATCCTCTAAAAGGATCCACAAAGCATCCAACAATCAATCTATATTGAGCACTTGTTTATCATTTGTAATAAAGACTTTTGATCCTCTAAAAGGATCCACAAAGCTTCAAACAATAAATCTCTATTGAGGACTTGTTTATCCTTTCAAAACGAGTCTTTTGATCATCTACAAGGATCGTCAAAGCTTCCCACAATCAATCTCTATTGCACTCTTGTTTATCCTTTGAAAGCAAGTCTTTTGATCATCTAAAAGAATGCACAAAGCTTCCAATAATCAACCACTATTGAGCACTTATTTATCCTTTGTAAACAAGTCTTTTGAACCTCTACAAGGATCCTCAAAGCTTCCAACAATCAATCTCTATTGAGCTCTTGTTTATCCTTTAAAACAAGTCTTTTGATCCTCTAAAAGGATCCACAAAGCATTCAACAATCAATCTATATTGAGCTCTTGTTTATCATTTGTAATAAAGACTTTTGATCCTCTAAAAGGATCCACAAAGCTTCCAACAATAAATCTCTATTGAGGACTTGTTTATCCTTTAAAAACAAGTCTTTTGATCATCTAAAAGGATCACAAAGCTTCCCACAATCAATCTCTATTGAGCTCTTGTTTATCCTTTGAAAGCAAGTCTTTTGATCATCTATAAGGATCCACAAAGATTCAAATATTCAATCTCTATTGTGCTCTTGTTTATCCTTTGAAAGAAAGTCTTTTGATCATCTATAAGGATCCACAAAGATTCCAACATTCAATCTCTATTGTGCTCTTGTTTATCCTTTGAAAGCAAGTCTTTTGATCATCTAAAAGAATCCACAAAGCTTCCAATAATCAACCACTATTGAGCACTTGTTTATCCTTTGTAAACAAGTCTTTTGAACCTCTAAAAGGATCCTCAAAGCTTCCAACAATCAATCTCTATTGAGCTCTTGTTTATCCTTTAAAAACAAGTCTTTTGATCCTCTAAAAGGATCCACAAAGCATCCAACAATCAATCTATATTGAGCTCTTGTTTATCATTTGTAATAAAGACTTTTGATCCTCTAAAAGGATCCACAAAGCTTCCAACAATAAATCTCTATTGAGGACTTGTTTATCCTTTAAAAACAAGTCTTTTGATCATCTAAAAGGATCGTCAAAGCTTCCCACAATCAATCTCTATTGCGCTCTTGTTTATCCTTTGAAAGCAAGTCTTTTGATCATCTATAAGGATCCACAAAGATTCCAACATTCAATCTCTATTGTGCTCTTGTTTATCCTTTGAAAGCAAGTCTTTTGATCATCTAAAAGAATCCACAAAGCTTCCAATAATCAACCACTATTGAGCACTTGTTTATCCTTTGTAAACAAGTCTTTTGAACCTCTAAAAGGATCCTCAAAGCTTCCAACAATCAATCTCTATTGAGCTCTTGTTTATCCTTTAAAAACAAGTCTTTTGATCCTCTAAAAGGATCCACAAAGCATCCAACAATCAATCTATATTGAGCTCTTGTTTATCATTTGTAATAAAGACTTTTGATCCTCTAAAAGGATCCACAAAGCTTCCAACAATAAATCTCTATTGAGGACTTGTTTATCCTTTAAAAACAAGTCTTTTGATCATCTAAAAGGATCGTCAAAGCTTCCCACAATCAATCTCTATTGCGCTCTTGTTTATCCTTTGAAAGCAAGTCTTTTGATCATCTATAAGGATCCACAAAGATTCCAATATTCAATCTCTATTGTGCTCTTGTTTATCCTTTGAAAGCAAGTCTTTTGATCATCTATAAGGATCCACAAAGATTCCAACATTCAATCTCTATTGTGCTCTTGTTTATCCTTTGAAAGCAAGTCTTTTGATCATCTAAAAGAATCCACAAAGCTTCCAATAATCAACCACTATTGAGCACTTGTTTATCCTTTGTAAACAAGTCTTTTGAACCTCTAAAAGGATCCTCAAAGCTTCCAACAATCAATCTCTATTGAGCTCTTGTTTATCCTTTAAAAACAAGTCTTTTGATCCTCTAAAAGGATCCACAAAGCATCCAACAATCAATCTATATTGAGCTCTTGTTTATCATTTGTAATAAAGACTTTTGATCCTCTAAAAGGATCCACAAAGCTTCCAACAATAAATCTCTATTGAGGACTTGTTTATCCTTTAAAAACAAGTCTTTTGATCATCTAAAAGGATCCAAAGCTTCCCACAATCAATCTCTATTGCGCTCTTGTTTATCCTTTGAAAGCAAGTCTTTTGATCATCTATAAGGATCCACAAAGATTCCAACATTCAATCTCTATTGTGCTCTTGTTTATCCTTTGAAAGCAAGTCTTTTGATCATCTAAAAGAATCCACAAAGCTTCCAATAATCAACCACTATTGAGCACTTGTTTATCCTTTGTAAACAAGTCTTTTGAACCTCTAAAAGGATCCTCAAAGCTTCCAACAATCAATCTCTATTGAGCTCTTGTTTATCCTTTAAAAACAAGTCTTTTGATCCTCTAAAAGGATCCACAAAGCATCCAACAATCAATCTATATTGAGCTCTTGTTTATCATTTGTAATAAAGACTTTTGATCCTCTAAAAGGATCCACAAAGCTTCCAACAATAAATCTCTATTGAGGACTTGTTTATCCTTTAAAAACAAGTCTTTTGATCATCTAAAAGGATCGTCAAAGCTTCCCACAATCAATCTCTATTGCGCTCTTGTTTATCCTTTGAAAGCAAGTCTTTTGATCATCTATAAGGATCCACAAAGATTCCAATATTCAATCTCTATTGTGCTCTTGTTTATCCTTTGAAAGCAAGTCTTTTGATCATCTATAAGGATCCACAAAGATTCCAACATTCAATCTCTATTGTGCTCTTGTTTATCCTTTGAAAGCAAGTCTTTTGATCATCTAAAAGAATCCACAAAGCTTCCAATAATCAACCACTATTGAGCACTTGTTTATCCTTTGTAAACAAGTCTTTTGAACCTCTAAAAGGATCCTCAAAGCTTCCAACAATCAATCTCTATTGAGCTCTTGTTTATCCTTTAAAAACAAGTCTTTTGATCCTCTAAAAGGATCCACAAAGCATCCAACAATCAATCTATATTGAGCTCTTGTTTATCATTTGTAATAAAGACTTTTGATCCTCTAAAAGGATCCACAAAGCTTCCAACAATAAATCTCTATTGAGGACTTGTTTATCCTTTAAAAACAAGTCTTTTGATCATCTAAAAGGATCGTCAAAGCTTCCCACAATCAATCTCTATTGCGCTCTTGTTTATCCTTTGAAAGCAAGTCTTTTGATCATCTATAAGGATCCACAAAGATTCCAACATTCAATCTCTATTGTGCTCTTGTTTATCCTTTGAAAGCAAGTCTTTTGATCATCTAAAAGAATCCACAAAGCTTCCAATAATCAACCACTATTGAGCACTTGTTTATCCTTTGTAAACAAGTCTTTTGAACCTCTAAAAGGATCCTCAAAGCTTCCAACAATCAATCTCTATTGAGCTCTTGTTTATCCTTTAAAAACAAGTCTTTTGATCCTCTAAAAGGATCCACAAAGCATCCAACAATCAATCTATATTGAGCTCTTGTTTATCATTTGTAATAAAGACTTTTGATCCTCTAAAAGGATCCACAAAGCTTCCAACAATAAATCTCTATTGAGGACTTGTTTATCCTTTAAAAACAAGTCTTTTGATCATCTAAAAGGATCGTCAAAGCTTCCCACAATCAATCTCTATTGCGCTCTTGTTTATCCTTTGAAAGCAAGTCTTTTGATCATCTATAAGGATCCACAAAGATTCCAATATTCAATCTCTATTGTGCTCTTGTTTATCCTTTGAAAGCAAGTCTTTTGATCATCTATAAGGATCCACAAAGATTCCAACATTCAATCTCTATTGTGCACTTGTTTATCCTTTGAAAGCAAGTCTTTTGATCATCTAAAAGAATCCACAAAGCTTCCAATAATCAACCACTATTGAGCACTTGTTTATCCTTTGTAAACAAGTCTTTTGAACCTCTAAAAGGATCCTCAAAGCTTCCAACAATCAATCTCTATTGAGCTCTTGTTTATCCTTTAAAAACAAGTCTTTTGATCCTCTAAAAGGATCCACAAAGCATCCAACAATCAATCTATATTGAGCTCTTGTTTATCATTTGTAATAAAGACTTTTGATCCTCTAAAAGGATCCACAAAGCTTCCAACAATAAATCTCTATTGAGGACTTGTTTATCCTTTAAAAACAAGTCTTTTGATCATCTAAAAGGATCACAAAGCTTCCCACAATCAATCTCTATTGCGCTCTTGTTTATCCTTTGAAAGCAAGTCTTTTGATCATCTATAAGGATCCACAAAGATTCCAACATTCAATCTCTATTGTGCTCTTGTTTATCCTTTGAAAGCAAGTCTTTTGATCATCTAAAAGAATCCACAAAGCTTCCAATCAACCACTATTGAGCACTTGTTTATCCTTTGTAAACAAGTCTTTTGAACCTCTAAAAGGATCCTCAAAGCTTCCAACAATCAATCTCTATTGAGCTCTTGTTTATCCTTTAAAAACAAGTCTTTTGATCCTCTAAAAGGATCCACAAAGCATCCAACAATCAATCTATATTGAGCTCTTGTTTATCATTTGTAATAAAGACTTTTGATCCTCTAAAAGGATCCACAAAGCTTCCAACAATAAATCTCTATTGAGGACTTGTTTATCCTTTAAAAACAAGTCTTTTGATCATCTAAAAGGATCACAAAGCTTCCCACAATCAATCTCTATTGCGCCCTTGTTTATCCTTTGAAAGCAAGTCTTTTGATCATCTATAAGGATCCACAAAGATTCCAATATTCAATCTCTATTGTGCTCTTGTTTATCCTTTGAAACAAGTCTTTTGATCATCTATAAGGATCCACAAAGATTCCAACATTCAATCTCTATTGTGCTCTTGTTTATCCTTTGAAAGCAAGTCTTTTGATCATCTAAAAGAATCCACAAAGCTTCCAATAATCAACCACTATTGAGCACTTGTTTATCCTTTGTAAACAAGTCTTTTGAACCTCTAAAAGGATCCTCAAAGCTTCCAACAATCAATCTCTATTGAGCTCTTGTTTATCCTTTAAAAACAAGTCTTTTGATCCTCTAAAAGGATCCACAAAGCATCCAACAATCAATCTATATTGAGCTCTTGTTTATCATTTGTAATAAAGACTTTTGATCCTCTAAAAGGATCCACAAAGCTTCCAACAATAAATCTCTATTGAGGACTTGTTTATCCTTTAAAAACAAGTCTTTTGATCATCTAAAAGGATCGTCAAAGCTTCCCACAATCAATCTCTATTGCGCTCTTGTTTATCCTTTGAAAGCAAGTCTTTTGATCATCTATAAGGATCCACAAAGATTCCAACATTCAATCTCTATTGTGCTCTTGTTTATCCTTTGAAAGCAAGTCTTTTGATCATCTAAAAGAATCCACAAAGCTTCCAATAATCAACCACTATTGAGCACTTGTTTATCCTTTGTAAACAAGTCTTTTGAACCTCTAAAAGGATCCTCAAAGCTTCCAACAATCAATCTCTATTGAGCTCTTGTTTATCCTTTAAAAACAAGTCTTTTGATCCTCTAAAAGGATCCACAAAGCATCCAACAATCAATCTATATTGAGCTCTTGTTTATCATTTGTAATAAAGACTTTTGATCCTCTAAAAGGATCCACAAAGCTTCCAACAATAAATCTCTATTGAGGACTTGTTTATCCTTTAAAAACAAGTCTTTTGATCATCTAAAAGGATCACAAAGCTTCCCACAATCAATCTCTATTGCGCCCTTGTTTATCCTTTGAAAGCAAGTCTTTTGATCATCTATAAGGATCCACAAAGATTCCAATATTCAATCTCTATTGTGCTCTTGTTTATCCTTTGAAAGCAAGTCTTTTGATCATCTATAAGGATCCACAAAGATTCCAACATTCAATCTCTATTGTGCACTTGTTTATCCTTTGAAAGCAAGTCTTTTGATCATCTAAAAGAATCCACAAAGCTTCCAATAATCAACCACTATTGAGCACTTGTTTATCCTTTGTAAACAAGTCTTTTGAACCTCTAAAAGGATCCTCAAAGCTTCCAACAATCAATCTCTATTGAGCTCTTGTTTATCCTTTAAAAACAAGTCTTTTGATCCTCTAAAAGGATCCACAAAGCATCCAACAATCAATCTATATTGAGCTCTTGTTTATCATTTGTAATAAAGACTTTTGATCCTCTAAAAGGATCCACAAAGCTTCCAACAATAAATCTCTATTGAGGACTTGTTTATCCTTTAAAAACAAGTCTTTTGATCATCTAAAAGGATCGTCAAAGCTTCCCACAATCAATCTCTATTGCGCTCTTGTTTATCCTTTGAAAGCAAGTCTTTTGATCATCTATAAGGATCCACAAAGATTCCAATATTCAATCTCTATTGTGCTCTTGTTTATCCTTTGAAAACAAGTCTTTTGATCATCTATAAGGATCCACAAAGATTCCAACATTCAATCTCTATTGTGCTCTTGTTTATCCTTTGAAAGCAAGTCTTTTGATCATCTAAAAGAATCCACAAAGCTTCCAATAATCAACCACTATTGAGCACTTGTTTATCCTTTGTAAACAAGTCTTTTGAACCTCTAAAAGGATCCTCAAAGCTTCCAACAATCAATCTCTATTGAGCTCTTGTTTATCCTTTAAAAACAAGTCTTTTGATCCTCTAAAAGGATCCACAAAGCATCCAACAATCAATCTATATTGAGCTCTTGTTTATCATTTGTAATAAAGACTTTTGATCCTCTAAAAGGATCCACAAAGCTTCCAACAATAAATCTCTATTGAGGACTTGTTTATCCTTTAAAAACAAGTCTTTTGATCATCTAAAAGGATCACAAAGCTTCCCAATCAATCTCTATTGTGCTCTTGTTTATCCTTTGAAAGCAAGTCTTTTGATCATCTAAAAGAATCCACAAAGCTTCCAATAATCAACCACTATTGAGCACTTGTTTATCCTTTGTAAACAAGTCTTTTGAACCTCTAAAAGGATCCTCAAAGCTTCCAACAATCAATCTCTATTGAGCTCTTGTTTATCCTTTAAAAACAAGTCTTTTGATCCTCTAAAAGGATCCACAAAGCATTCAACAATCAATCTATATTGAGCTCTTGTTTATCATTTGTAATAAAGACTTTTGATCCTCTAAAAGGATCCACAAAGCTTCCAACAATAAATCTCTATTGAGGACTTGTTTATCCTTTAAAACAAGTCTTTTGATCATCTAAAAGGATCACAAAGCTTCCCACAATCAATCTCTATTGCCCTTGTTTATCCTTTGAAAGCAAGTCTTTTGATCATCTATAAGGATCCACAAAGATTCCAATATTCAATCTCTATTGTGCTCTTGTTTATCCTTTGAAAGCAAGTCTTTTGATCATCTATAAGGATCCACAAAGATTCCAACATTCAATCTCTATTGTGCTCTTGTTTATCCTTTGAAAGCAAGTCTTTTGATCATCTAAAAGAATCCACAAAGCTTCCAATAATCAACCACTATTGAGCACTTGTTTATCCTTTGTAAACAAGTCTTTTGAACCTCTAAAAGGATCCTCAAAGCTTCCAACAATCAATCTCTATTGAGCTCTTGTTTATCCTTTAAAAACAAGTCTTTTGATCCTCTAAAAGGATCCACAAAGCATCCAACAATCAATCTATATTGAGCTCTTGTTTATCATTTGTAATAAAGACTTTTGATCCTCTAAAAGGATCCACAAAGCTTCCAACAATAAATCTCTATTGAGGACTTGTTTATCCTTTAAAAACAAGTCTTTTGATCATCTAAAAGGATCGTCAAAGCTTCCCACAATCAATCTCTATTGCTCTTGTTTATCCTTTGAAAGCAAGTCTTTTGATCATCTATAAGGATCCACAAAGATTCCAACATTCAATCTCTATTGTGCTCTTGTTTATCCTTTGAAAGCAAGTCTTTTGATCATCTAAAAGAATCCACAAAGCTTCCAATAATCAACCACTATTGAGCACTTGTTTATCCTTTGTAAACAAGTCTTTTGAACCTCTAAAAGGATCCTCAAAGCTTCCAACAATCAATCTCTATTGAGCTCTTGTTTATCCTTTAAAAACAAGTCTTTTGATCCTCTAAAAGGATCCACAAAGCATCCAACAATCAATCTATATTGAGCTCTTGTTTATCATTTGTAATAAAGACTTTTGATCCTCTAAAAGGATCCACAAAGCTTCCAACAATAAATCTCTATTGAGGACTTGTTTATCCTTTAAAACAAGTCTTTTGATCATCTAAAAGGATCACAAAGCTTCCCACAATCAATCTCTATTGCGCCTTGTTTATCCTTTGAAAGCAAGTCTTTTGATCATCTATAAGGATCCACAAAGATTCCAATATTCAATCTCTATTGTGCTCTTGTTTATCCTTTGAAAGCAAGTCTTTTGATCATCTATAAGGATCCACAAAGATTCCAACATTCAATCTCTATTGTGCACTTGTTTATCCTTTGAAAGCAAGTCTTTTGATCATCTAAAAGAATCCACAAAGCTTCCAATAATCAACCACTATTGAGCACTTGTTTATCCTTTGTAAACAAGTCTTTTGAACCTCTAAAAGGATCCTCAAAGCTTCCAACAATCAATCTCTATTGAGCTCTTGTTTATCCTTTAAAACAAGTCTTTTGATCCTCTAAAAGGATCCACAAAGCATCCAACAATCAATCTATATTGAGCTCTTGTTTATCATTTGTAATAAAGACTTTTGATCCTCTAAAAGGATCCACAAAGCTTCCAACAATAAATCTCTATTGAGGACTTGTTTATCCTTTAAAAACAAGTCTTTTGATCATCTAAAAGGATCACAAAGCTTCCCACAATCAATCTCTATTGCGCTCTTGTTTATCCTTTGAAAGCAAGTCTTTTGATCATCTATAAGGATCCACAAAGATTCCAACATTCAATCTCTATTGTGCTCTTGTTTATCCTTTGAAAGCAAGTCTTTTGATCATCTAAAAGAATCCACAAAGCTTCCAATCAACCACTATTGAGCACTTGTTTATCCTTTGTAAACAAGTCTTTTGAACCTCTAAAAGGATCCTCAAAGCTTCCAACAATCAATCTCTATTGAGCTCTTGTTTATCCTTTAAAAACAAGTCTTTTGATCCTCTAAAAGGATCCACAAAGCATCCAACAATCAATCTATATTGAGCTCTTGTTTATCATTTGTAATAAAGACTTTTGATCCTCTAAAAGGATCCACAAAGCTTCCAACAATAAATCTCTATTGAGGACTTGTTTATCCTTTAAAAACAAGTCTTTTGATCATCTAAAAGGATCACAAAGCTTCCCACAATCAATCTCTATTGCGCCTTGTTTATCCTTTGAAAGCAAGTCTTTTGATCATCTATAAGGATCCACAAAGATTCCAATATTCAATCTCTATTGTGCTCTTGTTTATCCTTTGAAAGCAAGTCTTTTGATCATCTATAAGGATCCACAAAGATTCCAACATTCAATCTCTATTGTGCTCTTGTTTATCCTTTGAAAGCAAGTCTTTTGATCATCTAAAAGAATCCACAAAGCTTCCAATAATCAACCACTATTGAGCACTTGTTTATCCTTTGTAAACAAGTCTTTTGAACCTCTAAAAGGATCCTCAAAGCTTCCAACAATCAATCTCTATTGAGCTCTTGTTTATCCTTTAAAAACAAGTCTTTTGATCCTCTAAAAGGATCCACAAAGCATCCAACAATCAATCTATATTGAGCTCTTGTTTATCATTTGTAATAAAGACTTTTGATCCTCTAAAAGGATCCACAAAGCTTCCAACAATAAATCTCTATTGAGGACTTGTTTATCCTTTAAAACAAGTCTTTTGATCATCTAAAAGGATCACAAAGCTTCCCACAATCAATCTCTATTGCGCTCTTGTTTATCCTTTGAAAGCAAGTCTTTTGATCATCTATAAGGATCCACAAAGATTCCAACATTCAATCTCTATTGTGCTCTTGTTTATCCTTTGAAAGCAAGTCTTTTGATCATCTAAAAGAATCCACAAAGCTTCCAATAATCAACCACTATTGAGCACTTGTTTATCCTTTGTAAACAAGTCTTTTGAACCTCTAAAAGGATCCTCAAAGCTTCCAACAATCAATCTCTATTGAGCTCTTGTTTATCCTTTTAAAACAAGTCTTTTGATCCTCTAAAAGGATCCACAAAGCATCCAACAATCAATCTATATTGAGCTCTTGTTTATCATTTGTAATAAAGACTTTTGATCCTCTAAAAGGATCCACAAAGCTTCCAACAATAAATCTATATTGAGGACTTGTTTATCCTTTAAAACAAGTCTTTTGATCATCTAAAAGGATCACAAAGCTTCCCACAATCAATCTCTATTGCGCCCTTGTTTATCCTTTGAAAGCAAGTCTTTTGATCATCTATAAGGATCCACAAAGATTCCAATATTCAATCTCTATTGTGCTCTTGTTTATCCTTTGAAAGCAAGTCTTTTGATCATCTATAAGGATCCACAAAGATTCCAACATTCAATCTCTATTGTGCACTTGTTTATCCTTTGAAAGCAAGTCTTTTGATCATCTAAAAGAATCCACAAAGCTTCCAATAATCAACCACTATTGAGCACTTGTTTATCCTTTGTAAACAAGTCTTTTGAACCTCTAAAAGGATCCTCAAAGCTTCCAACAATCAATCTCTATTGAGCTCTTGTTTATCCTTTTAAAACAAGTCTTTTGATCCTCTAAAAGGATCCACAAAGCATCCAACAATCAATCTATATTGAGCTCTTGTTTATCATTTGTAATAAAGACTTTTGATCCTCTAAAAGGATCCACAAAGCTTCCAACAATAAATCTCTATTGAGGACTTGTTTATCCTTTAAAAACAAGTCTTTTGATCATCTAAAAGGATCACAAAGCTTCCCACAATCAATCTCTATTGCGCTCTTGTTTATCCTTTGAAAGCAAGTCTTTTGATCATCTATAAGGATCCACAAAGATTCCAACATTCAATCTCTATTGTGCTCTTGTTTATCCTTTGAAAGCAAGTCTTTTGATCATCTAAAAGAATCCACAAAGCTTCCAATAATCAACCACTATTGAGCACTTGTTTATCCTTTGTAAACAAGTCTTTTGAACCTCTAAAAGGATCCTCAAAGCTTCCAACAATCAATCTCTATTGAGCTCTTGTTTATCCTTTAAAAACAAGTCTTTTGATCCTCTAAAAGGATCCACAAAGCATCCAACAATCAATCTATATTGAGCTCTTGTTTATCATTTGTAATAAAGACTTTTGATCCTCTAAAAGGATCCACAAAGCTTCCAACAATAAATCTATATTGAGGACTTGTTTATCCTTAAAAACAAGTCTTTTGATCATCTAAAAGGATCGCCAAAGCTTCCCACAATCAATCTCTATTGCGCCTTGTTTATCCTTTGAAAGCAAGTCTTTTGATCATCTATAAGGATCCACAAAGATTCCAATATTCAATCTCTATTGTGCTCTTGTTTATCCTTTGAAAGCAAGTCTTTTGATCATCTATAAGGATCCACAAAGATTCCAACATTCAATCTCTATTGTGCTCTTGTTTATCCTTTGAAAGCAAGTCTTTTGATCATCTAAAAGAATCCACAAAGCTTCCAATAATCAACCACTATTGAGCACTTGTTTATCCTTTGTAAACAAGTCTTTTGAACCTCTAAAAGGATCCTCAAAGCTTCCAACAATCAATCTCTATTGAGCTCTTGTTTATCCTTTAAAAACAAGTCTTTTGATCCTCTAAAAGGATCCACAAAGCATCCAACAATCAATCTATATTGAGCTCTTGTTTATCATTTGTAATAAAGACTTTTGATCCTCTAAAAGGATCCACAAAGCTTCCAACAATAAATCTCTATTGAGGACTTGTTTATCCTTTAAAACAAGTCTTTTGATCATCTAAAAGGATCGCCAAAGCTTCCCACAATCAATCTCTATTGCGCTCTTGTTTATCCTTTGAAAGCAAGTCTTTTGATCATCTATAAGGATCCACAAAGATTCCAACATTCAATCTCTATTGTGCTCTTGTTTATCCTTTGAAAGCAAGTCTTTTGATCATCTAAAAGAATCCACAAAGCTTCCAATAATCAACCACTATTGAGCACTTGTTTATCCTTTGTAAACAAGTCTTTTGAACCTCTAAAAGGATCCTCAAAGCTTCCAACAATCAATCTCTATTGAGCTCTTGTTTATCCTTTAAAACAAGTCTTTTGATCCTCTAAAAGGATCCACAAAGCATCCAACAATCAATCTATATTGAGCTCTTGTTTATCATTTGTAATAAAGACTTTTGATCCTCTAAAAGGATCCACAAAGCTTCCAACAATAAATCTCTATTGAGGACTTGTTTATCCTTTAAAACAAGTCTTTTGATCATCTAAAAGGATCCAAAGCTTCCCACAATCAATCTCTATTGCGCTCTTGTTTATCCTTTGAAAGCAAGTCTTTTGATCATCTATAAGGATCCACAAAGATTCCAACATTCAATCTCTATTGTGCTCTTGTTTATCCTTTGAAAGCAAGTCTTTTGATCATCTAAAAGAATCCACAAAGCTTCCAATAATCAACCACTATTGAGCACTTGTTTATCCTTTGTAAACAAGTCTTTTGAACCTCTAAAAGGATCCTCAAAGCTTCCAACAATCAATCTCTATTGAGCTCTTGTTTATCCTTTAAAAACAAGTCTTTTGATCCTCTAAAAGGATCCACAAAGCATCCAACAATCAATCTATATTGAGCTCTTGTTTATCATTTGTAATAAAGACTTTTGATCCTCTAAAAGGATCCACAAAGCTTCCAACAATAAATCTCTATTGAGGACTTGTTTATCCTTTAAAAACAAGTCTTTTGATCATCTAAAAGGATCACAAAGCTTCCCACAATCAATCTCTATTGCGCTCTTGTTTATCCTTTGAAAGCAAGTCTTTTGATCATCTATAAGGATCCACAAAGATTCCAATATTCAATCTCTATTGTGCTCTTGTTTATCCTTTGAAAACAAGTCTTTTGATCATCTATAAGGATCCACAAAGATTCCAACATTCAATCTCTATTGTGCTCTTGTTTATCCTTTGAAAGCAAGTCTTTTGATCATCTAAAAGAATCCACAAAGCTTCCAATAATCAACCACTATTGAGCACTTGTTTATCCTTTGTAAACAAGTCTTTTGAACCTCTAAAAGGATCCTCAAAGCTTCCAACAATCAATCTCTATTGAGCTCTTGTTTATCTTTTAAAAACAAGTCTTTTGATCCTCTAAAAGGATCCACAAAGCATCCAACAATCAATCTATATTGAGCTTGTTTATCATTTGTAATAAAGACTTTTGATCCTCTAAAAGGATCCACAAAGCTTCCAACAATAATCTCTATTGAGGACTTGTTTATCCTTTAAAAACAAGTCATTTGATCATCTAAAAGGATCGTCAAAGCTTCCCACAATCAATCTCTATTGCGCCCGTGTTTATCCTTTGAAAGCAAGTCTTTTTGATCATCTAAAAGAATCCACAAAGCTTCCAATAATCAACCACTATTGAGCACTTGTTTATCCTTTGTAAACAAGTCTTTTGAACCTCTAAAAGGATCCTCAAAGCTTCCAACAATCAATCTCTATTCAGCTCTTGTTTATCCTTTAAAAACAAGTCTTTTGATCCTCTAAAAGGATCCACAAAGCATTCAACAATCAATCTATATTGAGCTCTTGTTTATCATTTGTAATAAAGACTTTTGATCCTCTAAAAGGATCCACAAAGCTTCCAACAATAAATCTCTATTGAGGACTTGTTTATCCTTTAAAAACAAGTCTTTTGATCATCTAAAAGGATCGTCAAAGCTTCCCACAATCAATCTCTATTGCGCTCTTGTTTATCCTTTGAAAGCAAGTCTTTTGATCATCTATAAGGATCCACAAAGATTCCAATATTCAATCTCCATTGTGCTCTTGTTTATCCTTTGAAAGCAAGTCTTTTGATCATCTATAAGGATCCACAAAGATTCCAACATTCAATCTCTATTGTGCTCTTGTTTATCCTTTGAAAGCAAGTCTTTTGATCATCTAAAAGAATCCACAAAGCTTCCAATAATCAACCACTATTGAGCACTTGTTTATCCTTTGTAAACAAGTCTTTTGAACCTCTAAAAGGATCCTCAAAGCTTCCAACAATCAATCTCTATTGAGCTCTTGTTTATCCTTTAAAAACAAGTCTTTTGATCCTCTAAAAGGATCCACAAAGCATCCAACAATCAATCTATATTGAGCTCTTGTTTATCATTTGTAATAAAGACTTTTGATCCTCTAAAAGGATCCACAAAGCTTCCAACAATAAATCTCTATTGAGGACTTGTTTATCCTTTAAAACAAGTCTTTTGATCATCTAAAAGGATCGCCAAAGCTTCCCAATCAATCAATCTCGCTTTTTGTTTATCCTTTGAAAGCAAGTCTTTTGATCATCTATAAGGATCCACAAAGATTCCAACATTCAATCTCTATTGTGCTCTTGTTTATCCTTTGAAAGCAAGTCTTTTGATCATCTAAAAGAATCCACAAAGCTTCCAATAATCAACCACTATTGAGCACTTGTTTATCCTTTGTAAACAAGTCTTTTGAACCTCTAAAAGGATCCTCAAAGCTTCCAACAATCAATCTCTATTGAGCTCTTGTTTATCCTTTAAAAACAAGTCTTTTGATCCTCTAAAAGGATCCACAAAGCATCCAACAATCAATCTATATTGAGCTCTTGTTTATCATTTGTAATAAAGACTTTTGATCCTCTAAAAGGATCCACAAAGCTTCCAACAATAAATCTATATTGAGGACTTGTTTATCCTTTAAAACAAGTCTTTTGATCATCTAAAAGGATCGTCAAATTCCACAATCAATCTCTATTGCTCTTGTTTATCCTTTGAAAGCAAGTCTTTTGATCATCTATAAGGATCCACAAAGATTCCAATATTCAATCTCTATTGTGCTCTTGTTTATCCTTTGAAAGCAAGTCTTTTGATCATCTATAAGGATCCACAAAGATTCCAACATTCAATCTCTATTGTGCACTTGTTTATCCTTTGAAAGCAAGTCTTTTGATCATCTAAAAGAATCCACAAAGCTTCCAATAATCAACCACTATTGAGCACTTGTTTATCCTTTGTAAACAAGTCTTTTGAACCTCTAAAAGGATCCTCAAAGCTTCCAACAATCAATCTCTATTGAGCTCTTGTTTATCTTTAAAAACAAGTCTTTTGATCCTCTAAAAGGATCCACAAAGCATCCAACAATCAATCTATATTGAGCTCTTGTTTATCATTTGTAATAAAGACTTTTGATCCTCTAAAAGGATCCACAAAGCTTCCAACAATAAATCTCTATTGAGGACTTGTTTATCCTTTAAAACAAGTCTTTTGATCATCTAAAAGGATCGTCAAAGCTTCCCACAATCAATCTCTATTGCGCTCTTGTTTATCCTTTGAAAGCAAGTCTTTTGATCATCTATAAGGATCCACAAAGATTCCAACATTCAATCTCTATTGTGCTCTTGTTTATCCTTTGAAAGCAAGTCTTTTGATCATCTAAAAGAATCCACAAAGCTTCCAATAATCAACCACTATTGAGCACTTGTTTATCCTTTGTAAACAAGTCTTTTGAACCTCTAAAAGGATCCTCAAAGCTTCCAACAATCAATCTCTATTGAGCTCTTGTTTATCCTTTAAAAACAAGTCTTTTGATCCTCTAAAAGGATCCACAAAGCATCCAACAATCAATCTATATTGAGCTCTTGTTTATCATTTGTAATAAAGACTTTTGATCCTCTAAAAGGATCCACAAAGCTTCCAACAATAAATCTCTATTGAGGACTTGTTTATCCTTTAAAAAGAAGTCTTTTGATCATCTAAAAGGATCGTCAAAGCTTCCCACAATCAATCTCTATTGCGCCCTTGTTTATCCTTTGAAAGCAAGTCTTTTGATCATCTGTAAGGATCCACAAAGATTCCAACATTCAATCTTTATTGTGCTCTTGTTTATCCTTTGAAAGCAAGTCTTTTGATCATCTAAAAGAATCCACAAAGCTTCCAATAATCAACCACTATTGAGCACTTGTTTATCCTTTGTAAACAAGTCTTTGAACCTCTAAAAGGATCCTCAAAGCTTCCAACAATCAATCTCTATTGAGCTCTTGTTTATCCTTTAAAACAAGTCTTTTGATCCTCTAAAAGGATCCACAAAGCATCCAACAATCAATCTATATTGAGCTCTTGTTTATCATTTGTAATAAAGACTTTTGATCCTCTAAAAGGATCCACAAAGCTTCCAACAATAAATCTCTATTGAGGACTTGTTTATCCTTTAAAACAAGTCTTTTGATCATCTAAAAGGATCGTCAAAGCTTCCCACAACAATCTCGATTGCGCTCTTGTTTATCCTTTGAAAGCAAGTCTTTTGATCATCTATAAGGATTCACAAAGATTCCTATATTCAATCTCTATTGTGCTCTTGTTTATCCTTTAAAAGCAAGTCTTTTGATCAACTATAAGGATCCACAAAGATTCCAACATTCAATCTCTATTGTGCTCTTGTTTATCCTTTGAAAGCAAGTCTTTTGATCATCTAAAAGAATCCACAAAGCTTCCAATAATCAACCACTATTGAGCACTTGTTTATCATTTGTAAACAAGTCTTTTGAGCCTCTAAAAGGATCCTCAAAGCTTCCAACAATCAATCTCTATTGAGCTCTTGTTTATCTTTTAAAAACAAGTCTTTTGATCCTCTAAAAGGATCCACAAAGCATCCAACAATCAATCTATATTGAGCTTTGTTTATCATTTGTAATAAAGACTTTTGATCCTCTAAAAGGATCCACAAAGCTTCCAACAATAAATCTCTATTGAGGACTTGTTTATCCTTTAAAAACAAGTCTTTTGATCATCTAAAAGGATCGTCAAAGCTTCCCACAATCAATCTCTATTGCGCCCTTGTTTATCCTTTGAAAGCAAGTCTTTTGATCATCTAAAAGAATCCACAAAGCTTCCAATAATCAACCACTATTGAGCACTTGTTTATCCTTTGTAAACAAGTCTTTTGAACCTCTAAAAGGATCCTCAAAGCTTCCAACAATCAATCTCTATTGAGCTCTTGTTTATCCTTTAAAAACAAGTCTTTTGATCCTCTAAAAGGATACACAAAGCATCCAACAATCAATCTATATTGAGCTCTTGTTTATCATTTGTAATAAAGACTTTTGATCCTCTAAAAGGATCCACAAAGCTTCCAACAATAAATCTCTATTGAGGACTTGTTTATCCTTTAAAACAAGTCTTTTGATCATCTAAAAGGATCACAAAGCTTCCACAATCAATCTCTATTGAGCCTTGTTTATCCTTTGAAAGCAAGTCTTTTGATCATCTATAAGGATCCACAAAGATTCCTATATTCAATCTCTATTGTGCTCTTGTTTATCCTTTAAAAGCAAGTCTTTTGATCATCTATAAGGATCCACAAAGATTCCAACATTCAATCTCTATTGTGCTCTTGTTTATCCTTTGAAAGCAAGTCTTTTGATCATCTAAAAGAATCCACAAAGCTTCCAATAATCAACCACTATTGAGCACTTGTTTATCCTTTGTAAACAAGTCTTTTGAACCTCTAAAAGGATCCTCAAAGCTTCCAACAATCAATCTCTATTGAGCTCTTGTTTATCCTTTAAAACAAGTCTTTTGATCCTCTAAAAGGATCCACAAAGCATCCAACAATCAATCTATATTGAGCTCTTGTTTATCATTTGTAATAAAGACTTTTGATTCTAAAAGGATCCACAAAGCTTCCAACAATAAATCTCTATTGAGGACTTGTTTATCCTTTAAAACAAGTCTTTTGATCATCTAAAAGGATCCCAAAGCTTCCCACAATCAATCTCTATTGCGCTCTTGTTTATCCTTTGAAAGCAAGTCTTTTGATCATCTATAAGGATCCACAAAGATTCCAACATTCAATCTCTATTGTGCTCTTGTTTATCCTTTGAAAGCAAGTCTTTTGATCATCTAAAAGAATCCACAAAGCTTCCAATAATCAACCACTATTGAGCACTTGTTTATCCTTTGTAAACAAGTCTTTTGAACCTCTAAAAGGATCCTCAAAGCTTCCAACAATCAATCTCTATTGAGCTCTTGTTTATCCTTTAAAAACAAGTCTTTTGATCCTCTAAAAGGATCCACAAAGCATCCAACAATCAATCTATATTGAGCTCTTGTTTATCATTTGTAATAAAGACTTTTGATCCTCTAAAAGGATCCACAAAGCTTCCAACAATAAATCTATTGAGGACTTGTTTATCCTTTAAAACAAGTCTTTTGATCATCTAAAAGGATCACAAAGCTTCCCACAATCAATCTCTATTGCGCCTTGTTTATCCTTTGAAAGCAAGTCTTTTGATCATCTATAAGGATCCACAAAGATTCCAATATTCAATCTCTATTGTGCTCTTGTTTATCCTTTGAAAGCAAGTCTTTTGATCATCTATAAGGATCCACAAAGATTCCAACATTCAATCTCTATTGTGCTCTTGTTTATCCTTTGAAAGCAAGTCTTTTGATCATCTAAAAGAATCCACAAAGCTTCCAATAATCAACCACTATTGAGCACTTGTTTATCCTTTGTAAACAAGTCTTTGAACCTCTAAAAGGATCCTCAAAGCTTCCAACAATCAATCTCTATTGAGCTCTTGTTTATCCTTTAAAACAAGTCTTTTGATCCTCTAAAAGGATCCACAAAGCATCCAACAATCAATCTATATTGAGCTCTTGTTTATCATTTGTAATAAAGACTTTTGATCCTCTAAAAGGATCCACAAAGCTTCCAACAATAAATCTCTATTGAGGACTTGTTTATCCTTTAAAAACAAGTCTTTTGATCATCTAAAAGGATCACAAAGCCCCACAATCAATCTCTATTGCGCTCTTGTTTATCCTTTGAAAGCAAGTCTTTTGATCATCTATAAGGATCCACAAAGATTCCAACATTCAATCTCTATTGTGCTCTTGTTTATCCTTTGAAAGCAAGTCTTTTGATCATCTAAAAGAATCCACAAAGCTTCCAATAATCAACCACTATTGAGCACTTGTTTATC
Source organism: Platycodon grandiflorus (assembly GCA_016624345.1). Lineage (NCBI taxonomy): Eukaryota > Viridiplantae > Streptophyta > Magnoliopsida > Asterales > Campanulaceae > Platycodon > Platycodon grandiflorus. The sequence continues at coordinate 50,540,575 of CM028366.1, forward strand.
CTTTGTAAACAAGTCTTTTGAACCTCTAAAAGGATCCTCAAAGCTTCCAACAATCAATCTCTATTGAGCTCTTGTTTATCCTTTAAAACAAGTCTTTTGATCCTCTAAAAGGATCCACAAAGCATCCAACAATCAATCTATATTGAGCTCTTGTTTATCATTTGTAATAAAGACTTTTGATCCTCTAAAAGGATCCACAAAGCTTCCAACAATAAATCTCTATTGAGGACTTGTTTATCCTTTAAAAACAAGTCTTTTGATCATCTAAAAGGATCACAAAGCTTCCCACAATCAATCTCTATTGCCCTTGTTTATCCTTTGAAAGCAAGTCTTTTGATCATCTATAAGGATCCACAAAGATTCCAACATTCAATCTCTATTGTGCTCTTGTTTATCCTTTGAAACAAGTCTTTTGATCATCTATAAGGATCCACAAAGATTCCAACATTCAATCTCTATTGTGCTCTTGTTTATCCTTTGAAAGCAAGTCTTTGATCATCTAAAAGAATCCACAAAGCTTCCAATAATCAACCACTATTGAGCACTTGTTTATCCTTTGTAAACAAGTCTTTTGAACCTCTAAAAGGATCCTCAAAGCTTCCAACAATCAATCTCTATTGAGCTCTTGTTTATCCTTTAAAAACAAGTCTTTTGATCCTCTAAAAGGATCCACAAAGCTTCCAACAATCAATCTATATTGAGCTTGTTTATCATTTGTAATAAAGACTTTTGATCCTCTAAAAGGATCCACAAAGCTTCCAACAATAAATCTCTATTGAGGACTTGTTTATCCTTCAAAAACAAGTCTTTTGATCATCTAAAAGGATCATCAAAGCTTCCCACAATCAATCTCTATTGTGCTCTTGTTTATCCTTTGAAAGCAAGTCTTTGATCATCTAAAAGAATCACAAAAAGCCCAATAATCAATCACTATTGAGCTCTGTTTATCCTTTGTAAAGCAAGTCTTTTGAACTCTAAAAGGATCCACAAAGCTTCCAACAATCAATCTCTATTGAGCTCTTGTTTATCCTTTGAAAACAAGTCTTTTGATCCTCTAAAAGGATCCACAAAGCATTCCAACAATCAATCTATATTGAGCTCTTGTTTATCATTTGTAATAAAGACTTTTGATCTCTAAAAGGATCCACAAAGCTTCCAACAATAAATCTCTATTGAGGACTTGTTTATCCTTTAAAACAAGTCTTTTGATCATCTAAAAGGATCCACAAAGCTTCCCACAATCAATCTCTATTGAGCTCTTGTTTATCCTTTGAAAGCAAGTCTTTTGATCATCTAAAAGGATCCACAAAGATTCCATATTCAATCTCTATTGTGCTCTTGTTTATCCTTTGAAAGCAAGTCTTTTGATCATCTATAAGGATCCACAAAGATTCCAACATTCAATCTCTATTGTGCTCTTGTTTATCCTTTGAAAGCAAGTCTTTTGATCATCTAAAAGAATCCACAAAGCTTCCAATAATCAACCACTATTGAGCACTTGTTTATCCTTTGTAAACAAGTCTTTGAACCTCTAAAAGGATCCTCAAAGCTTCCAACAATCAATCTCTATTGAGCTCTTGTTTATCCTTTAAAACAAGTCTTTGATCCTCTAAAAGGATCCACAAAGCATCCAACAATCAATCTATATTGAGCTCTTGTTTATCATTTGTAATAAAGACTTTTGATCCTCTAAAAGGATCCACAAAGCTTCCAACAATAAATCTCTATTGAGGACTTGTTTATCCTTTAAAACAAGTCTTTTGATCATCTAAAAGGATCGTCAAAGCTTCCACAATCAATCTCTATTGCGCTTTGTTTATCCTTTTGAAAGCAGTCTTTGATCATCTATAAGGATCCACAAAGATTCCAACATTCAATCTCTATTGTGCTCTTGTTTATCCTTTGAAAGCAAGTCTTTTGATCATCTAAAGAATCCACAAAGCTTCCAATAATCAACCACTATTGAGCACTTGTTTATCCTTTTGTAAACAAGTCTTTTGAACTCTAAAAGGATCCACAAAGCTTCCAACAATCAATCTCTATTGAGCTCTTGTTTATCCTTTAAAACAAGTCTTTGATCCTAAAAGGATCCACAAAGCTTCCAACAATCAATCTATATTGAGCTCTTGTTTATCATTTGTAATAAAGACTTTTGATCCTCTAAAAGATCCACAAAGATTCCAACAATAAATTTATCGGAGCTCTTGTTTATCCTTTAAAAACAAGTCTTTGATC
>CM028366.1:50542909-50610030 GCA_016624345.1 Platycodon grandiflorus
AAAAGGATCCTCAAAGCTTCCAACAATCAATCTATTGAGCTCTTGTTTATCCTTTAAAAACAAGTCTTTTGATCCTCTAAAAGGATCACAAAGCATCCAACAATCAATCTATATTGAGCTCTTGTTTATCATTTGTAATAAAGACTTTTGATCCTCTAAAAGGATCCACAAAGCTTCCAACAATAAATCTCTATTGAGGACTTGTTTATCCTTTAAAAACAAGTCTTTTGGTCATCTAAAGGATCGTCAAAGATTCCCACAATCAATCTCTATTGACTTGTTTATCCTTTGAAATCAAGTCTTTTGATCATCTATAAGGATCCACAAAGATTCAACATTCAATCTCTATTGTGCTCTTGTTTATCCTTTAAAAGTAAGTCTTTTGATCATCTAAAATCCTAAAGCTTCCAATAATCAACCACTATTGAGCACTTGTTATCCTTGGTAAACAAGTCTTTTGAACCTCTAAAAGGATCCTCAAAGCTTCCAACAATCAATCTCTATTGAGCTCTTGTTTATCCTTTAGAAATAAGTCTTTTGATCCTCTAAAAGGATCCACAAAGCATCCAACAATCAATCTATATTGAGCTCTTGTTTATCATTTGTAATAAAGACTTTTGATCCTCTAAAAGGATCCACAAAGCATCCAACAATAAATATCTATTGAGGACTTGTTTATCCTTTAAAATAAGTCTTTTGATCATCTAAAAGGATCGTCAAAGCTTCCCACAATCAATCTCTATTGCGCTCTTGTTTATCCTTTGAAAGCAAGTCTTTTGATCATCTATAAGGATCCACAAAGATTCCAACATTCAATCTCTATTGTGCTCTTGTTTATCATTTGAAAGTAAGTCTTTTGATCATCTAAAAGAATCCACAAAGCTTCCAATAATCAACCACTATTGAGCACTTGTTTATCCTTCGTAAACAAGTCTTTTGAATCTCTAAAAGGATCCTCAAAGCTTCCAACAATCAATCTCTATTGAGCTCTTGTTTATCCTTTAAAAACTAGTCTTTTGATCCGCTAAAAGGATCCACAAAGAATCAAACAATCAATCTATATGGCTGTCCAAGCTTCTTCCAGCAATTATTTCTTGGGAGTTATGGCTGGCCCGAAATAAGAGCAGATTTGAAGGTGTTGTTATGTGTTCGAAAACCATTATTACCAAAGTTTGTGATCAGGTATCCAACATAGCTATGGCTTTTTCTTTAACATTTTCATGTCTCCTAATGAAGATCATTTATTCAACATCTTTCGTGAAGCATTCTCGCTATCACTAAAAGATTAGATTGGTTGTGTGGGATTTTCCTCCGAAGGTATGGTTAAGATCAACACGGATGGTGTGTCTAGGGGTAATCCAGGGAGAGCTTGGTGGGGGTATTCTCCGAGATTTTAATGGGGAGTTCATTCATGCTTTTGCTAATTTTTATGGTATTGCAACAAATATGATGTCCGGCTTTAGCTGCACGGGATGGCCTTCTTTTAGCTCAATCTCTTGGATATCAAAATGTTTGGTTAGAGGTGGATTCTCAAGTTTTATTGAAGATTATTCGGGAGTATCACATTCCTTGGTCTATATGGTACATTATTGATCACATTCATCGCCTTATGGCTATTATGGTGGTCCGGTTACTCATATTCTTAGAGAAGGAAATAGTGTGGCTGATTTTTGGCTAATATGGCTGCTGATAGAGGGTACAGTTCTCAAGTTTCTATGCTCTCTAATCTTCCCTTATTGCAAAGGATTGTTTGCTTGAACAAGACGAAGACTCCTCACATTCGATTACATTAGTTTTATGGCCAGATCTCTATTGTATTTGTTTTTCGTAATTTTCTAGTTCTCCCTCCCTTTTTTGTAGAGGACCTTACGTCATGTGTAAGGACTCCCTAGGCTATTCTTTTGGTGGTTGAGGTTGTCATGTCCCCACCTTATTTGTCTTGTTTTCCTTTATTAATAAAATCTAGGGAGGTGCCGCCCTCCTTTGCCAAAAAAAAAAACTTAAAATCACAAAGCTTCCAACAATAAATCTCTATTGAGGACTTGTTTATCCTTTAAAAACAAGTCTTTTGATCATCTAAAAGGATCGTCAAAGCTTCCCACAATCAATCTCTATTGCACTCTTGTTTATCCTTTGAAATCAAGTCTTTTGATCATCTATAAGGATCCACAAAGATTCCAACATTCAATCTCTATTGTGCTCTTGTTTATCCTTTGAAAGTAAGTCTTTTGATCATCTAAAAGAATCCACAAAGCTTCCAATAATCAACTATTGAGCACTTGTTTATCCTTTTAAACAAGTCTTTTGAACCTCTAAAAGGATCCTCAAAGCTTCCAACAATCAATCTCTATTGAGCTCTTGTTTATCCTTTAAAACAAGTCTTTTGATCCTCTAAAAGGATCCACAAAGCATCAAACAATCAATCTATATTGAGCTCTTGTTTATCATTTGTAATAAAGACTTTTGATCCTCTAAAAGGATCCAAAAGCTTCCAACAATAAATCTCTATTGAGGACTTGTTTATCCTTTAAAAACAAGTCTTTTGGTCATCTAAAAGGATCGTCAAAGCTTCCCACAATCAATCTCTATTGTCTTGTTTATCCTTTGAAATCAAGTCTTTTGATCATCTATAAGGATCCACAAAGATTCCAACATTCAATCTCTATTGTGCTCTTGTTTATCCTTTGAAAGTAAGTCTTTTGATCATCTAAAAGAATCCACAAAGCTTCCAATAATCAACCACTATTGAGCACTTGTTTATCCTTTGTAAACAAGTCTTTTGAACCTCTAAAAGGATCCTCAAAGCTTCCAACAATCAATCTCTATTGAGCTCTTGTTTATCCTTTAAAAACAAGTCTTTTGATCCTCTAAAAGGATCCACAAAGCATCCAACAATCAATCTATATTGAGCTCTTGTTTATCATTTGTAATAAAGACTTTTGATCCTCTAAAAGGATCCACAAAGCTTCCAATAAATCTCTATTGAGGACTTGTTTATCCTTTAAAACAAGTCTTTTGATCATCTAAAAGGATCGTCAAAGCTTCCCACAATCAATCTCTATTGCGCTCTTGTTTATCCTTTGAAAGCAAGTCTTTTGATCATCTATAAGGATCCACAAAGATTCCAACATTCAATCTCTATTGTGCTCTTGTTTATCCTTTGAAAGTAAGTCTTTTGATCATCTAAAAGAATCCACAAAGCTTCCAATAATCAACCACTATTGAGCACTTGTTTATCCTTTGTAAACAAGTCTTTTGAACCTCTAAAAGGATCCTCAAAGCTTCCAACAATCAATCTCTATTGAGCTCTTGTTTATCCTTTAAAAACAAGTCTTTTGATCCTCTAAAAGGATCCACAAAGCATCAAACAATCAATCTATATTGAGCTCTTGTTTATCATTTGTAATAAAGACTTTTGATCCTCTAAAAGGATCCACAAAGCTTCAACAATAAATCTCTATTGAGGACTTGTTTATCCTTTAAAACAAGTCTTTTGATCATCTAAAAGGATCGTCAAAGCTTCCACAATCAATCTCTATTGCGCTCTTGTTTATCCTTTGAAATCAAGTCTTTTGATCATCTATAAGGATCCACAAAGATTCCAACATTCAATCTCTATTGTGCTCTTGTTTATCCTTTGAAAGTAAGTCTTTTGATCATCTAAAAGAATCCACAAAGCTTCCAATAATCAACCACTATTGAGCACTTGTTTATCCTTTGTAAACAAGTCTTTTGAACCTCTAAAAGGATCCTCAAAGCTTCCAACAATCAATCTCTATTGAGCTCTTGTTTATCCTTTAAAACAAGTCTTTTGATCCTCTAAAAGGATCCACAAAGCATCCAACAATCAATCTATATTGAGCTCTTGTTTATCATTTGTAATAAAGACTTTTGATCCTCTAAAAGGATCCACAAAGCTTCCAACAATAAATCTCTATTGAGGACTTGTTTATCCTTTAAAAAAGTCTTTTGATCATCTAAAAGGATCGTCAAAGCTTCCCACAATCAATCTCTATTGCGCTCTTGTTTATCCTTTGAAAGCAAGTCTTTTGATCATCTATAAGGATCCACAAAGATTCCAACATTCAATCTCTATTGTGCTCTTGTTTATCCTTTGAAAGTAAGTCTTTTGATCATCTAAAAGAATCCACAAAGCTTCCAATAATCAACCACTATTGAGCACTTGTTTATCCTTTGTAAACAAGTCTTTTGAACCTCTAAAAGGATCCTCAAAGCTTCCAACAATCAATCTCTATTGAGCTCTTGTTTATCCTTTAAAAACAAGTCTTTTGATCCTCTAAAAGGATCCACAAAGCATCCAACAATCAATCTATATTGAGCTCTTGTTTATCATTTGTAATAAAGACTTTTGATCCTCTAAAAGGATCCACAAAGCTTCCAACAATAAATCTCTATTGAGGACTTGTTTATCCTTTAAAACAAGTCTTTTGATCATCTAAAAGGATCGTCAAAGCTTCCCACAATCAATCTCTATTGCTCTTGTTTATCCTTTGAAATCAAGTCTTTTGATCATCTATAAGGATCCACAAAGATTCCAACATTCAATCTCTATTGTGCTCTTGTTTATCCTTTGAAAGTAAGTCTTTTGATCATCTAAAAGAATCCACAAAGCTTCCAATAATCAACCACTATTGAGCACTTGTTTATCCTTTGTAAACAAGTCTTTTGAACCTCTAAAAGGATCCTCAAAGCTTCCAACAATCAATCTCTATTGAGCTCTTGTTTATCCTTTAAAAACAAGTCTTTTGATCCTCTAAAAGGATCCACAAAGCATCCAATCAATCTATATTGAGCTCTTGTTTATCATTTGTAATAAAGACTTTTGATCCTCTAAAAGGATCCACAAAGCTTCCAACAATAAATCTCTATTGAGGACTTGTTTATCCTTTAAAAACAAGTCTTTTGATCATCTAAAAGGATCGTCAAAGCTTCCCACAATCAATCTCTATTGCGCTCTTGTTTATCCTTTGAAATCAAGTCTTTTGATCATCTATAAGGATCCACAAAGATTCCAACATTCAATCTCTATTGTGCTCTTGTTTATCCTTTGAAAGTAAGTCTTTTGATCATCTAAAAGAATCCACAAAGCTTCCAATAATCAACCACTATTGAGCACTTGTTTATCCTTTGTAAACAAGTCTTTTGAACCTCTAAAAGGATCCTCAAAGCTTCCAACAATCAATCTCTATTGAGCTCTTGTTTATCCTTTAAAACAAGTCTTTTGATCCTCTAAAAGGATCCACAAAGCATCCAACAATCAATCTATATTGAGCTCTTGTTTATCATTTGTAATAAAGACTTTTGATCCTCTAAAAGGATCCACAAAGCTTCCAACAATAAATCTCTATTGAGGACTTGTTTATCCTTTAAAACAAGTCTTTTGATCATCTAAAAGGATCGTCAAAGCTTCCCACAATCAATCTCTATTGCGCTCTTGTTTATCCTTTGAAAGCAAGTCTTTTGATCATCTATAAGGATCCACAAAGATTCCAACATTCAATCTCTATTGTGCTCTTGTTTATCCTTTGAAAGTAAGTCTTTTGATCATCTAAAAGAATCCACAAAGCTTCCAATAATCAACCACTATTGAGCACTTGTTTATCCTTTGTAAACAAGTCTTTTGAACCTCTAAAAGGATCCTCAAAGCTTCCAACAATCAATCTCTATTGAGCTCTTGTTTATCCTTTAAAAACAAGTCTTTTGATCCTCTAAAAGGATCCACAAAGCATCCAACAATCAATCTATATTGAGCTCTTGTTTATCATTTGTAATAAAGACTTTTGATCCTCTAAAAGGATCCACAAAGCTTCCAACAATAAATCTCTATTGAGGACTTGTTTATCCTTTAAAACAAGTCTTTTGATCATCTAAAAGGATCGTCAAAGCTTCCCACAATCAATCTCTATTGCGCTCTTGTTTATCCTTTGAAAGCAAGTCTTTTGATCATCTATAAGGATCCACAAAGATTCCAACATTCAATCTCTATTGTGCTCTTGTTTATCCTTTGAAAGTAAGTCTTTTGATCATCTAAAAGAATCCACAAAGCTTCCAATAATCAACCACTATTGAGCACTTGTTTATCCTTTGTAAACAAGTCTTTTGAACCTCTAAAAGGATCCTCAAAGCTTCCAACAATCAATCTCTATTGAGCTCTTGTTTATCCTTTAAAAACAAGTCTTTTGATCCTCTAAAAGGATCCACAAAGCATCCAACAATCAATCTATATTGAGCTCTTGTTTATCATTTGTAATAAAGACTTTTGATCCTCTAAAAGGATCCACAAAGCTTCCAACAATAAATCTCTATTGAGGACTTGTTTATCCTTTAAAACAAGTCTTTTGATCATCTAAAAGGATCGTCAAAGCTTCCCACAATCAATCTCTATTGCGCTCTTGTTTATCCTTTGAAAGCAAGTCTTTTGATCATCTATAAGGATCCACAAAGATTCCAACATTCAATCTCTATTGTGCTCTTGTTTATCCTTTGAAAGTAAGTCTTTTGATCATCTAAAAGAATCCACAAAGCTTCCAATAATCAACCACTATTGAGCACTTGTTTATCCTTTGTAAACAAGTCTTTTGAACCTCTAAAAGGATCCTCAAAGCTTCCAACAATCAATCTCTATTGAGCTCTTGTTTATCCTTTAAAAACAAGTCTTTTGATCCTCTAAAAGGATCCACAAAGCATCCAACAATCAATCTATATTGAGCTCTTGTTTATCATTTGTAATAAAGACTTTTGATCCTCTAAAAGGATCCACAAAGCTTCCAACAATAAATCTCTATTGAGGACTTGTTTATCCTTTAAAACAAGTCTTTTGATCATCTAAAAGGATCGTCAAAGCTTCCCACAATCAATCTCTATTGCGCTCTTGTTTATCCTTTGAAAGCAAGTCTTTTGATCATCTATAAGGATCCACAAAGATTCCAACATTCAATCTCTATTGTGCTCTTGTTTATCCTTTGAAAGTAAGTCTTTTGATCATCTAAAAGAATCCACAAAGCTTCCAATAATCAACCACTATTGAGCACTTGTTTATCCTTTGTAAACAAGTCTTTTGAACCTCTAAAAGGATCCTCAAAGCTTCCAACAATCAATCTCTATTGAGCTCTTGTTTATCCTTTAAAACAAGTCTTTTGATCCTCTAAAAGGATCCACAAAGCATCCAACAATCAATCTATATTGAGCTCTTGTTTATCATTTGTAATAAAGACTTTTGATCCTCTAAAAGGATCCACAAAGCTTCCAACAATAAATCTCTATTGAGGACTTGTTTATCCTTTAAAAACAAGTCTTTTGATCATCTAAAAGGATCCTCAAAGCTTCCCACAATCAATCTCTATTGAGCTCTTGTTTATCCTTTGAAAGCAAGTCTTTTGATCATCTATAAGGATCCACAAAGATTCCAACATTCAATCTCTATTGAGCTCTTGTTTATCCTTTGAAAAAGTCTTTTGATCATCTAAAAGGATCCACAAAGCTTCCAACAATCAATCTCTATTGAGCACTTGTTTATCCTTTGAAACAAGTCTTTTGATCATCTAAAAGGATCCTCAAAGCTTCCAACAATCAATCTCTATTGAGCTCTTGTTTATCCTTTGAAAGCAAGTCTTTTGATCATCTAAAGGATCCACAAAGATTCCAACATTCAATCTCTATTGTGCTCTTGTTTATCCTTTGAAAGTAAGTCTTTTGATCATCTAAAAGAATCCACAAAGCTTCCAATAATCAACCACTATTGAGCACTTGTTTATCCTTTGTAAACAAGTCTTTTGAACCTCTAAAAGGATCCTCAAAGCTTCCAACAATCAATCTCTATTGAGCTCTTGTTTATCCTTTAAAAACAAGTCTTTTGATCCTCTAAAAGGATCCACAAAGCATCCAACAATCAATCTATATTGAGCTCTTGTTTATCATTTGTAATAAAGACTTTTGATCCTCTAAAAGGATCCACAAAGCTTCCAACAATAAATCTCTATTGAGGACTTGTTTATCCTTTAAAAACAAGTCTTTTGATCATCTAAAAGGATCGTCAAAGCTTCCCACAATCAATCTCTATTGCGCTCTTGTTTATCCTTTGAAAGCAAGTCTTTTGATCATCTATAAGGATCCACAAAGATTCCAACATTCAATCTCTATTGTGCTCTTGTTTATCCTTTGAAAGTAAGTCTTTTGATCATCTAAAAGAATCCACAAAGCTTCCAATAATCAACCACTATTGAGCACTTGTTTATCCTTTGTAAACAAGTCTTTTGAACCTCTAAAAGGATCCTCAAAGCTTCCAACAATCAATCTCTATTGAGCTCTTGTTTATCCTTTAAAAACAAGTCTTTTGATCCTCTAAAAGGATCCACAAAGCATCCAACAATCAATCTATATTGAGCTCTTGTTTATCATTTGTAATAAAGACTTTTGATCCTCTAAAAGGATCCACAAAGCTTCCAACAATAAATCTCTATTGAGGACTTGTTTATCCTTTAAAACAAGTCTTTTGATCATCTAAAAGGATCGTCAAAGCTTCCCACAATCAATCTCTATTGCGCTCTTGTTTATCCTTTGAAAGCAAGTCTTTTGATCATCTATAAGGATCCACAAAGATTCCAACATTCAATCTCTATTGTGCTCTTGTTTATCCTTTGAAAGTAAGTCTTTTGATCATCTAAAAGAATCCACAAAGCTTCCAATAATCAACCACTATTGAGCACTTGTTTATCCTTTGTAAACAAGTCTTTTGAACCTCTAAAAGGATCCTCAAAGCTTCCAACAATCAATCTCTATTGAGCTCTTGTTTATCCTTTAAAAACAAGTCTTTTGATCCTCTAAAAGGATCCACAAAGCATCAAACAATCAATCTATATTGAGCTCTTGTTTATCATTTGTAATAAAGACTTTTGATCCTCTAAAAGGATCCACAAAGCTTCCAACAATAAATCTCTATTGAGGACTTGTTTATCCTTTAAAAACAAGTCTTTTGATCATCTAAAAGGATCGTCAAAGCTTCCCACAATCAATCTCTATTGCGCTCTTGTTTATCCTTTGAAAGCAAGTCTTTTGATCATCTATAAGGATCCACAAAGATTCCAACATTCAATCTCTATTGTGCTCTTGTTTATCCTTTGAAAGTAAGTCTTTTGATCATCTAAAAGAATCCACAAAGCTTCCAATAATCAACCACTATTGAGCACTTGTTTATCCTTTGTAAACAAGTCTTTTGAACCTCTAAAAGGATCCTCAAAGCTTCCAACAATCAATCTCTATTGAGCTCTTGTTTATCCTTTAAAAACAAGTCTTTTGATCCTCTAAAAGGATCCACAAAGCATCCAACAATCAATCTATATTGAGCTCTTGTTTATCATTTGTAATAAAGACTTTTGATCCTCTAAAAGGATCCACAAAGCTTCCAACAATAAATCTCTATTGAGGACTTGTTTATCCTTTAAAAACAAGTCTTTTGATCATCTAAAAGGATCGTCAAAGCTTCCCACAATCAATCTCTATTGCGCTCTTGTTTATCCTTTGAAAGCAAGTCTTTTGATCATCTATAAGGATCCACAAAGATTCCAACATTCAATCTCTATTGTGCTCTTGTTTATCCTTTGAAAGTAAGTCTTTTGATCATCTAAAAGAATCCACAAAGCTTCCAATAATCAACCACTATTGAGCACTTGTTTATCCTTTGTAAACAAGTCTTTTGAACCTCTAAAAGGATCCTCAAAGCTTCCAACAATCAATCTCTATTGAGCTCTTGTTTATCCTTTAAAACAAGTCTTTTGATCCTCTAAAAGGATCCACAAAGCATCCAACAATCAATCTATATTGAGCTCTTGTTTATCATTTGTAATAAAGACTTTTGATCCTCTAAAAGGATCCACAAAGCTTCCAACAATAAATCTCTATTGAGGACTTGTTTATCCTTTAAAACAAGTCTTTTGATCATCTAAAAGGATCGTCAAAGCTTCCCACAATCAATCTCTATTGCGCTCTTGTTTATCCTTTGAAAGCAAGTCTTTTGATCATCTATAAGGATCCACAAAGATTCCAACATTCAATCTCTATTGTGCTCTTGTTTATCCTTTGAAAGCAAGTCTTTTGATCATCTAAAAGAATCCACAAAGCTTCCAATAATCAACCACTATTGAGCACTTGTTTATCCTTTGTAAACAAGTCTTTTGAACCTCTAAAAGGATCCTCAAAGCTTCCAACAATCAATCTCTATTGAGCTCTTGTTTATCCTTTAAAAACAAGTCTTTTGATCCTCTAAAAGGATCCACAAAGCATCCAACAATCAATCTATATTGAGCTCTTGTTTATCATTTGTAATAAAGACTTTTGATCCTCTAAAAGGATCCACAAAGCTTCCAACAATAAATCTCTATTGAGGACTTGTTTATCCTTTAAAACAAGTCTTTTGATCATCTAAAAGGATCGTCAAAGCTTCCCACAATCAATCTCTATTGCGCTCTTGTTTATCCTTTGAAAGCAAGTCTTTTGATCATCTATAAGGATCCACAAAGATTCCAACATTCAATCTCTATTGTGCTCTTGTTTATCCTTTGAAAGTAAGTCTTTTGATCATCTAAAAGAATCCACAAAGCTTCCAATAATCAACCACTATTGAGCACTTGTTTATCCTTTGTAAACAAGTCTTTTGAACCTCTAAAAGGATCCTCAAAGCTTCCAACAATCAATCTCTATTGAGCTCTTGTTTATCCTTTAAAAACAAGTCTTTTGATCCTCTAAAAGGATCCACAAAGCATCAACAATCAATCTATATTGAGCTCTTGTTTATCATTTGTAATAAAGACTTTTGATCCTCTAAAAGGATCCACAAAGCTTCCAACAATAAATCTCTATTGAGGACTTGTTTATCCTTTAAAAACAAGTCTTTTGATCATCTAAAAGGATCGTCAAAGCTTCCCACAATCAATCTCTATTGCGCTCTTGTTTATCCTTTGAAAGCAAGTCTTTTGATCATCTATAAGGATCCACAAAGATTCCAACATTCAATCTCTATTGTGCTCTTGTTTATCCTTTGAAAGTAAGTCTTTTGATCATCTAAAAGAATCCACAAAGCTTCCAATAATCAACCACTATTGAGCACTTGTTTATCCTTTGTAAACAAGTCTTTTGAACCTCTAAAAGGATCCTCAAAGCTTCCAACAATCAATCTCTATTGAGCTCTTGTTTATCCTTTAAAAACAAGTCTTTTGATCCTCTAAAAGGATCCACAAAGCATCCAACAATCAATCTATATTGAGCTCTTGTTTATCATTTGTAATAAAGACTTTTGATCCTCTAAAAGGATCCACAAAGCTTCCAACAATAAATCTCTATTGAGGACTTGTTTATCCTTTAAAAACAAGTCTTTTGATCATCTAAAAGGATCGTCAAAGCTTCCCACAATCAATCTCTATTGCGCTCTTGTTTATCCTTTGAAATCAAGTCTTTTGATCATCTATAAGGATCCACAAAGATTCCAACATTCAATCTCTATTGTGCTCTTGTTTATCCTTTGAAAGTAAGTCTTTTGATCATCTAAAAGAATCCACAAAGCTTCCAATAATCAACCACTATTGAGCACTTGTTTATCCTTTGTAAACAAGTCTTTTGAACCTCTAAAAGGATCCTCAAAGCTTCCAACAATCAATCTCTATTGAGCTCTTGTTTATCCTTTAAAAACAAGTCTTTTGATCCTCTAAAAGGATCCACAAAGCATCCAACAATCAATCTATATTGAGCTCTTGTTTATCATTTGTAATAAAGACTTTTGATCCTCTAAAAGGATCCACAAAGCTTCCAACAATAAATCTCTATTGAGGACTTGTTTATCCTTTAAAAACAAGTCTTTTGATCATCTAAAAGGATCGTCAAAGCTTCCCACAATCAATCTCTATTGCGCTTGTTTATCCTTTGAAATCAAGTCTTTTGATCATCTATAAGGATCCACAAAGATTCCAACATTCAATCTCTATTGTGCTCTTGTTTATCCTTTGAAAGTAAGTCTTTTGATCATCTAAAAGAATCCACAAAGCTTCCAATAATCAACCACTATTGAGCACTTGTTTATCCTTTGTAAACAAGTCTTTTGAACCTCTAAAAGGATCCTCAAAGCTTCCAACAATCAATCTCTATTGAGCTCTTGTTTATCCTTTAAAAACAAGTCTTTTGATCCTCTAAAAGGATCCACAAAGCATCAACAATCAATCTATATTGAGCTCTTGTTTATCATTTGTAATAAAGACTTTTGATCCTCTAAAAGGATCCACAAAGCTTCCAACAATAAATCTCTATTGAGGACTTGTTTATCCTTTAAAAACAAGTCTTTTGATCATCTAAAAGGATCGTCAAAGCTTCCCACAATCAATCTCTATTGCGCTCTTGTTTATCCTTTGAAAGCAAGTCTTTTGATCATCTATAAGGATCCACAAAGATTCCAACATTCAATCTCTATTGTGCTCTTGTTTATCCTTTGAAAGTAAGTCTTTTGATCATCTAAAAGAATCCACAAAGCTTCCAATAATCAACCACTATTGAGCACTTGTTTATCCTTTGTAAACAAGTCTTTTGAATCTCTAAAAGGATCCTCAAAGCTTCCAACAATCAATCTCTATTGAGCTCTTGTTTATCCTTTAAAAACAAGTCTTTTGATCCTCTAAAAGGATCCACAAAGAATCAAACAATCAATCTATATTGAGCTCTTGTTTATCATTTGTAATAAAGACTTTTGATCCTCTAAAAGGATCCACAAAGCTTCCAACAATAAATCTCTATTGAGGACTTGTTTATCCTTTAAAAACAAGTCTTTTGATCCTCTAAAAGGATCCACAAAGCATCCAACAATCAATCTATATTGAGCTCTTGTTTATCATTTGTAATAAAGACTTTTGATCCTCTAAAAGGATCCACAAAGCTTCCAACAATAAATCTCTATTGAGGACTTGTTTATCCTTTAAAAACAAGTCTTTTGGTCATCTAAAAGGATCATCAAAGATTCCCACAATCAATCTCTATTGCTCTCCTGTTTATCCTTTGAAATCAAGTCTTTTGATCATCTATAAGGATCCACAAAGATTCCAAATTCAATCTCTATTGTGCTCTTATTTATCCTTTGAAAGTAAGTCTTTTGATCATCTAAAAGAATCCACAAAGCTTCCAATAATCAACCACTATTGAGCACTTGTTTATCCTTCGTAAACAAGTCTTTTGAACCTCTAAAAGGATCCTCAAAGCTTCCAACAATCAATCTCTATTGAGCTCTTGTTTATCCTTTAAAAACAAGTCTTTTGATCCTCTAAAAGGATCCACAAAGCATCAAACAATCAATCTATATTGAGCTCTTGTTTATCATTTGTAATAAAGACTTTTGATCCTCTAAAAGGATCCACAAAGCTTTCAACAATAAATCTCTATTGAGGACTTGTTTATCCTTTAAAAACAAGTCTTTTGATCATCTAAAAGGATCGTCAAAGCTTCCCACAATCAATCTCTATTGCGCTCTTGTTTATCCTTTGAAATCAAGTCTTTTGATCATCTATAAGGATCCACAAAGATTCCAACATTCAATCTCTATTGTGCTCTTGTTTATCCTTTGAAAGTAAGTCTTTTGATCATCTAAAAGAATCCACAAAGCTTCCAATAATCAACCACTATTGAGCACTTGTTTATCCTTTGTAAACAAGTCTTTTGAACCTCTAAAAGGATCCTCAAAGCTTCCAACAATCAATCTCTATTGAGCTCTTGTTTATCCTTTAAAACAAGTCTTTTGATCCTCTAAAAGGATCCACAAAGCATCAAACAATCAATCTATATTGAGCTCTTGTTTATCATTTGTAATAAAGACTTTTGATCCTCTAAAAGGATCCACAAAGCTTCCAACAATAAATCTCTATTGAGGACTTGTTTATCCTTTAAAAACAAGTCTTTTGGTCATCTAAAAGGATCGTCAAAGCTTCCCACAATCAATCTCTATTGCGCTCTTGTTTATCCTTTGAAATCAAGTCTTTTGATCATCTATAAGGATCCACAAAGATTCCAACATTCAATCTCTATTGTGCTCTTGTTTATCCTTTGAAAGTAAGTCTTTTGATCATCTAAAAGAATCCACAAAGCTTCCAATAATCAACCACTATTGAGCACTTGTTTATCCTTTGTAAACAAGTCTTTTGAACCTCTAAAAGGATCCTCAAAGCTTCCAACAATCAATCTCTATTGAGCTCTTGTTTATCCTTTAAAACAAGTCTTTTGATCCTCTAAAAGGATCCACAAAGCATCAAACAATCAATCTATATTGAGCTCTTGTTTATCATTTGTAATAAAGACTTTTGATCCTCTAAAAGGATCCACAAAGCTTCCAACAATAAATCTCTATTGAGGACTTGTTTATCCTTTAAAAACAAGTCTTTTGGTCATCTAAAAGGATCGTCAAAGCTTCCCACAATCAATCTCTATTGCGCTCTTGTTTATCCTTTGAAATCAAGTCTTTTGATCATCTATAAGGATCCACAAAGATTCCAACATTCAATCTCTATTGTGCTCTTGTTTATCCTTTGAAAGTAAGTCTTTTGATCATCTAAAAGAATCCACAAAGCTTCCAATAATCAACCACTATTGAGCACTTGTTTATCCTTCGTAAACAAGTCTTTTGAACCTCTAAAAGGATCCTCAAAGCTTCCAACAATCAATCTCTATTGAGCTCTTGTTTATCCTTTAAAACAAGTCTTTTGATCCTCTAAAAGGATCCACAAAGCATCCAACAATCAATCTATATTGAGCTCTTGTTTATCATTTGTAATAAAGACTTTTGATCCTCTAAAAGGATCCACAAAGCTTCCAACAATAAATCTCTATTGAGGACTTGTTTATCCTTTAAAAACAAGTCTTTTGGTCATCTAAAAGGATCGTCAAAGCTTCCCACAATCAATCTCTATTGCGCTCTTGTTTATCCTTTGAAATCAAGTCTTTTGATCATCTATAAGGATCCACAAAGATTCCAACATTCAATCTCTATTGTGCTCTTGTTTATCCTTTGAAAGTAAGTCTTTTGATCATCTAAAAGAATCCACAAAGCTTCCAATAATCAACCACTATTGAGCACTTGTTTATCCTTTGTAAACAAGTCTTTTGAACCTCTAAAAGGATCCTCAAAGCTTCCAACAATCAATCTCTATTGAGCTCTTGTTTATCCTTTAAAAACAAGTCTTTTGATCCTCTAAAAGGATCCACAAAGCATCCAACAATCAATCTATATTGAGCTCTTGTTTATCATTTGTAATAAAGACTTTTGATCCTCTAAAAGGATCCACAAAGCTTCCAACAATAAATATCTATTGAGGACTTGTTTATCCTTTAAAACAAGTCTTTTGATCATCTAAAAGGATCGTCAAAGCTTCCCACAATCAATCTCTATTGCGCTCTTGTTTATCCTTTGAAAGCAAGTCTTTTGATCATCTATAAGGATCCACAAAGATTCCAACATTCAATCTCTATTGTGCTCTTGTTTATCATTTGAAAGTACGTCTTTTGATCATCTAAAAGAATCCACAAAGCTTCCAATAATCAACCACTATTGAGCACTTGTTTATCCTTCGTAAACAAGTCTTTTTGATGCGTAACAAACGCCAGATTTGTCGTCTACGAAACTATGGATGAAGATGATGAAACAATGATCAAAGTTGCAGCGAAAATAGAAGATAGAACACGAGTCACCGGTTAGGATTCACTCTCCTAACGTAAAGACCTCGCTTGGATTCACCGGATAGGCTTCACTCACCTATCGTAAAGAATCCTTTTGAATATTACCTCCTAGACCTAAGGAAATAATAGACAAAAATAAGAACAACCTTGTTCTTTGAAATTTCTCCTTGAGAATTATATAACAATAATCTGCATTTTTACAACTTAGATCTATCCCTATTTATAGTTGTTTTACAAAGCATCCTAATCATTAAAGGTAAAGAAAACTACTCCTAATTGTACAAGCATTAGTATTACTATCCTACCTAGGAATAGAAAGTCAACCTATACAAGCTAGGAATCAAAAACCTGGAAGGAAACTCGAAATCGCCTAATCTGTCTAGAGGGCGATCGCCCTCCTGCGCCACAAAGCGATCGCTTTGTGGCTGGCCCTCGAAAATTGCTCAAAGGCGATCGCTCTCCTTGGCCCCGGGCGATCGCTCTTCAACCGTTGTTGCCAATGCCTTCCTTTGCCCAAAATCATCCTCGACGTGCATGTGACCTCCAAAGGCCTTCCAAACTCTTGAGACTTCCTTCCTTGCATTATTAAAGCCTCGAGAGACAATGTTAAACCATCCTTGCCCACTTGTAATGCATCCATGACTTGGCTTGGATCCTTGTGAAGGTTGTAACCTAATGCTCCCGCATCATCCTCCCCTTCTTGAGAAAGAATTGGCCTCAATTCTTCAAGCATTCTATCTTCCAAGTATGGTGACAAATCTCCCACATTAAATGTAGAACTTACCGAATACTCTTCGGGTAGGTCCAACTTGTAGGCACTATCACCAAATCTCTCAAGCACTTGAAAAGGTCCTTCGGCTCTTGGCATTAGCTTGTTCTTTCTTTTGCTAGGAAATCGTTCCTTCCTCAAATGTAGCCATACTAAATCCCCGGGTTGAAATTCCGGTTGCTTGCGACTTTTGTTGGCTCTCCTCTTGTACATCTCGTTCACTTTCTCGATTCTTGCACGAACTTGTTCATGGAAATGTTGCATATCCTTCAATTTGTTGAACGCATCCGGTTGCTCTTTCCCTTTTCGAGTAGGCACCATATCAATTGGTAAACAAGGATTGACTCCATACACAACTTCAAATGGAGAATGTTGAGTTGCATAAGTTGGTGTACGGTTGTAAGCGAATTCTGCGTGAGCCAACTTTAAATCCCAATCTTTTTGAGTCTTTCCAACTAGTCCTCGTAGTAACACTCCAAGAGTCCTATTGGTGACTTCCGTTTGTCCATCCGTTTGTGGGTGATGAGATGTGCTAAATAGCAATTTCGTACCAAGTATCCTCCAAAGGGATCTCCAAAAGTGGCTAAGAAACTTGCTATCCCTATCACTCACAATTGTATTTGGCACCCCATGCAAACGTACGATTTCTTTGAAGTACAAATCTGCCACTAAGGAAGCATCATCCGTCTTGTGACACGGCACGAAATGCGCCATTTTCGAGAATCGATCCACGACCACCATGATAGCATCCTTTCCTCTTTGCGTTCTTGGTAGAGCCACAATGAAGTCCATCGACACATCACTCCATGGTTGTTTCGGCACGGGCAAAGGTGTATATAAACCTTGATGGAATGTGCTCTTCATCTTTTGACACGTGGCACATCTAGAGATAATTGTTTGCACATCACCAAGCATCTTCGGCCAATAAAAGTGTTCTTGTAATAACTCCAATGTCTTGTTGATGCCGAAATGTCCCGCTAGGCCTCCTCCATGAGTTTCTCGAACCAACAATTCCCTTATCGAACACTTGGGAATACATAATTGATTGCCCTTGAACAAGAATCCCTCTTGTAGCACAAAATTCCCATTTGATCCTTTCTCACAATCTCGAACAATAGAGCCAAAATCCGGATCCTCCTTGTAGTATTCGCATACTAGTTTGAACCCTAGTAGCTTTGCATTCATCATGGTGAGCATAGAATATCTTCGAGATAATGCATCCGCTACCACATTGTTCTTTCCATCCTTGTACTTTGAAGAAAAGTTGAAGGATTGTAGAAATTCCACCCATTTCGCATGCCTCGGTTTCAACTTGTGTTGCCCATGAATATACTTCAATGCTTCATGATCGGAATGTAGGACGAAGTGATTCGGCCTTAAGTAGTGACTCCAATGATCCAAAGCTCTAACCATGGCATAAAACTCTTTGTCATATGTAGAGTAGTTGAGTCTTGCACCTCCAAGCTTCTCACTAAAATAGGCAATGGGTCTTTTTCCTTGAGTCAACACCGCTCCAATACCCACTCCACTAGCATCGCATTCAACTTCAAAAGGTTGTGAGAAATCGGGTAAAGCCAAAACCGGTGTTTTGCATAGTTTCTCCTTAAGCTCTCCAAAAGCTTGTTGGGCCGCCGAAGTCCATTCAAATTTCCCTTTCTTCAAGGTTTCGGTCATAGGACTTGCAATAGTACTAAAGTCTTTGATGAAACGTCTATAGAAAGAAGCTAACCCATGAAATGAACGTACCTCCGTTATAGTGGTTGGAATAGGCCAAGATTTGATTGCCTCAATTTTTGTTTGATCAACCGAAACTCCTTCCTTCGATACCACATAACCAAGGAATGTTACACTTGGTTGCATAAATGAGCACTTCTCGAGCTTTCCATAGAGCTTGTTTTTCCGCAAAGCTTGTAGCACTTCTTCGAGGTGTCGCACATGCTCCTCCTCACTCTTGCTATAGACCAAAATATCGTCTAGATAGACGACCACAAATTTTCCCAAAAATGGTCTCAACACTTCATTCATCAATCTCATAAACGTACTTGGAGCATTCGTGAGCCCGAATGGCATCACCTTCCATTCATATAATCCGTGCTTTGTCTTGAATGCCGTTTTCCACTCATGTCGCGACCCGACCCGAGATCCGATGTGAATCCCGTTCGAGCCGCGAGACAATGCGGAAAACACGAAAATAGCATCTCAAAAATTCCATTTAAAGGAATGCAAAGTCATGAGAAAACCCTGTAATGCACGTGCAAGTTTTCTTTAAACAACAAAATCGTTTAAACAGTACTAAACCTCGACGGCGAAACAAGCCGGAGAAAACAACACGTTAGCTAGCAACAACAAACTCGAGCTAACATGCTCGGTACATATATAATCACATCAGAGTATGCGGAATTAAAGTTAACAACTATATATACAACTGCACGGCAACCATGCCGGCACAACAAAAGAATATAACATGTAACAGTCAAGACTACTACCCAACAAATACATTGTTTAGATAACAAGTACACCCTCGGCCTCACCAAAATAAAACACTTAGTCACAAGGTGCACTACCAAAAGAAGTCGCCCAACGGACCCGAACTCGATCACTAAGGATTCCTCACCGGCGCTTGATCTAAGGAAAACAAATGGAAACAAACGGGGTGAGTTGAAAACTCAATAAGCTACTAATGCAACAATATGGCATGCTAGATGCAAGACATTAAAGATAACAAGTATTCATGTCATCACATTATCATTTCAATACTAAACGGAAATAACATGTATTGCACCTAGCCAAACAACCCCATACTACACGAGAGAGGCTCGACGATCGCCAACCGTCCCATACCGGTTGGAAACCATGACCAACAGTCGTTCATATAGGAAGCACATAAGAACTATAAGTAAACACATTAAAAGGGATACGGTGTCGAGGTACACCTCCGACCAAACCAATATTTCCAACCAACCAACCAATAATATACCAAGTGTAGAGCCGTTGTTGACGTGCTCGAACAAGAAAACCAAT
The DNA here is from genome assembly GCA_016624345.1 of Platycodon grandiflorus. Taxonomy (NCBI): domain Eukaryota; kingdom Viridiplantae; phylum Streptophyta; class Magnoliopsida; order Asterales; family Campanulaceae; genus Platycodon; species Platycodon grandiflorus. The sequence continues at coordinate 50,562,414 of CM028366.1, forward strand.
AACCAAATCAAACACATGTGAACCATCTTCTGTATTCACGTCGACGGGTGATCTCGGTCCCTACAACCCAAGAATCTACCACGGATATAGCTTACCATGGTTGCGTTTATTCCATACAACAAATGGCGCTATACCCCTACCGCGGCCAACGGTAGGGCGAGGCCCGATGTATTGGCCTTCAACTATTACGTAGCCCCTCACGCAATAATCGAGCGTCAATACACCGCCAACAAATATGCCATGGACTTAACTAAATGCACAAGTAGATGTTTACTCGACATTTAAACATAAAAGGTCATACTCCAAAGTAGGGAGTATACCACAACAACAACAATTGACAATAATATGAATGTCACAAGTGAGTTATAATAATCTCACACCACAAATAACCAACTTACAATAATTACGACAATTTACGTAATATCAAACACACAATCGGTGTAACCAAATTTTCTAACGAATCGCTCGAATCATTCAAGTATTCCCAAATCACACACGTGGTCTCTTTGATTATGAAATCCTAACGAACTCCGTTAGAGTCATTTTCGGTTTCTAATGAGTTCGAGCTTACGCGAATTAATCATACCGTAAACTTAACAATTCCTACTCATATTTCACAATTCTAACATGTAAACATGAGTCTCCAAACACAACCAATAAGTCAACCACGAATTTGAAAAGCCAACATAGTCAAACATACTCAAATTTGATGATTTCTAACATATATCATCATCTAACAAGTCTAACATGTATAACAACTTATAGTAGAGGAAGAACAAGGGATAGTAGCTTACTATTTGAAGTTTCAACCAAAGGAAAGTGACATGCAAGGTAAGGGATGGCTTCCCCCTAGCCAAGAGCTTCACAAAGGAAGTGTTGGATGGTGATTTGGTCTTCAATTGAGCAAATTACAAGAGTTTCTAGCATAAACTCTCCATTTTTCTCTCTCAAGTTTGCCAAGGTAGAAGGTAAGAATAAGTGTGTAAAATGGAGTCTCTAAGTGTGAAAGAGAGACTTAGGAAGGCTGAGGACAAGGTCAAAGGTCGTGGCTTGATCTCAGCCCTTGAGATCAAGTCAATTAGTCAACAACTTAAAATCTCGTCTAACAAAATAACAGAGTCTGACGCTTTGCACGGCCGTGTCATGTCAAGGCGCACGGCCGTGTCAATCGCGCACGGCCGTGCCAATAAATGCTGCGCGGCCGTGCCAAACTTACTGAAATGTTTGGCCACTCATGCACGGTCGTGTCAACAAGGTAGCACGGTCGTGACACACATGCACGGCCGTGCCATAAAAGGCTGCGCGGCCGTGCAGAACGTACTGGACTGCCTCACTTCTATTTATCACCATTTCATTGGTTTGATCAATTAGGCCACCCTAGGTGATAACACAACACTTACAATACATAACCATACATTTGAAAAGTGTACCATAAACTCAAATACAAGCATATTCGAATGATTTATGCACATGAAATGACGATGTTTAACATAAGAAGCACAAATATAGAATGAATGTGAATGATGCAATTTGTGCAAATGGTGCGGGCGTTACACCCTCACCCCCTTAGAATAAATTCGTCCACGAATTTACTTACCAAACTCAACAAACAAAGAAGGGTACTTTTCTCGCATCTCATGTTCTAACTCCCAAGTGGCCTCCTCGATGTTATGACTTCTCCACAAGATCTTCACAAGGGGAATGGACTTCGACCTTAACACTTGTTCTTTAGTGTCGAGTATCCTCACGGGCTGCTCAACATAGGATAAATCGGGTGTCAAGTCAACAGGCTCGTACTCCAAAATGTGCGATGCATCCGATAAGTACTTCCTCAACATAGATACGTGGAATACCGCATGAACGCCCGACATCGACGGTGGTAGGGCAAGTCTATAGGCCAACTTCCCAACCCTTTCTAAAATCTCAAATGGACCAATGAACCTTGGTGTCAATTTTCCCTTCTTACCAAACCTCTTGACTCCAATCCGTGGCGAAACCTTCACAAACACATGATCACCCACTTCGAATTCAAGGTCTCTCCGTCGATGATCCGCATAGCTCTTTTGCCGACTCTGAGCCGTCCTCAATCTTTCCCGAATGAGCTTCACACTCTCAACCGACTCGTGCACCATGTCAGGACCCCAAATCTTTGCTTCGCCGACTTCATCCCAACAAATTGGAGAGCGACACTTTCTCCCATACAATGCTTCATAAGGAGCCATCTCAATGGTCGACTGGTAGCTGTTGTTGTACGCGAACTCTATCAATGGTATGTGTGAATCCCAAGCTCCCTTGAAATCCATCGAACAAGCTCGCAACATGTCCTCAAGTATTTGGATAGTCCTCTCCGATTGTCCGTCCGTTTGTGGGTGAAAAGCCGTACTAAGCGTTAACCGTACCCAAAGCATCCTGTAGTACCGCCAAAACCGCGATGTGAACCGTGGATCTCGATCCGACACTATACTAACCGGTACCCCATGTAACCTCACGATCTCTTGTATATACAAGGTAGCAAGTCTATCCATCGAGTAAGTCATCGCAATCGGAAGGAAATGTGCCGCTTTGGTCAACTGTCAATAATCACCCAAAGCGCATCATGACCCTTACGAGTCTTTGGCAACCTGTCACAAAATCCATCGCTATATTCTCCCATTTCCACTCCGGAATCTCCAATGGTTGTAACAAGCTGGGTCGTTGATGTTCCGCTTTTACACGTTGACAAGTCAAGCATCTCGACACGAACTCCGCCACCTCTCTCTTCATACCACTCCACCAAAATTTCTCTTCAAGTCTCGATACATCTTAGTACTCCCGGATGAATCGTGTATCTAGACTTGTGAGCCTCCTCTAACACTTGTCTCTTCACATCATCTATTGCCGGTACACAAATTCATTGCGAAACACAAGGATCCCATCATTGTTCTTTGCAAAATCTTTTGTCTTCTCTTCATTCAACCCATCAATCAACGTCTTCAATTCGGGTCGTCCTCTTGTGTCACTTTAATCCTTTGAATCAATGTCGGCGTAGCCCGAAGGTTCGCAAAATCACTCCCGTCTCGATCTACTCGGACTCCAATCTCGAACATCCTCAAGCATCTTCCATTCACGGGTCATTAAGCAAGACATGTACGCCCTTCGGCTAAGCGCATCCGCTACCACGTTTGCTTTCCCCGGATGGTACAAGATAGAGCAATCGTGGTCCTTAAGCTTTTCAATCCATTTCCGTTGTCGGTTGTTCAACTCCTTTTGGGAAAATATGTACTTGAGGCTTTTGTGGTCGGTGAACACTTCAAACTTGGCCCGTAGAGATAGTGTTTCCACTTATGTAGAGCAAAGATGATCGCAGCCAACTCAATGTCGTGGGTAGGATAATTCTGTTCAAACGAGGTCAACTTTCGAGAAGCATATGCAATTACTCTCCCGTTTTGCATCAAAACACAACCCAATCCCTCTTTCGACGCATCACTGTATATCACCAACCCATCCTGTCCATTTGGTAGTGCCAAGATCGGTGCTGTGGTCAACCTCTTTTTCAGTTCTTGGAAACTCGCCTCACATTTGTCATCCCATACAAAAAGTTTATTCTTTTGGGTCAAGTTAGTCATTGGAGTCGCAATCTTTGAAAACCCCTCAATAAACCTCCGATAATAACCCGCCAAGCCCAAGAAGCTTCGAATCTCCGTTACCGACTCGGGTCTCTTCCATTTCACCACCGCCTCGACCTTAAGCGGATCTACCGAAATACCATCTCCCGAAACTACATGGCCTAGAAACGAGACCTCCTCTAGCCAAAATGCACACTTGCTGAATTTTGCATACAACTTCTTTTCCCTCAACACCGACAACACAATCCTCAAATGTTTCTCGTGCTCCTCCCGGGATTTGGAGTACACAAGAATATCATCAATAAACACCACCACGAAACAGTCTAGATAAGGCAGAAATATCCTATTCATCAAATCCATGAACACCGCCGGTGCATTTGTCAACCCAAATGGCATTACAACAAACTCGAAATGCCCGTATCGAGTTCGAAATGCCGTCTTCGGTATATCCTTCGCCCTAACTTTCAGTTGATGGTAACCACTTCGAAGATCAAATTTCGAATACACAACTGAGCCCTGTAGTTGATCAAACAAGTCGTCGATGTGTGGCAAGGGATATTTGTTCTTAATAGTCACCTGATTCAGCTCCCGGTAGTCAATACACAATCTCAAGGACCCATCTTTCTTTCTCACAAACAAAACCGGTGCACCCCACGGCGATACACTCGGCCTAATGAAACCCCGATTCAACAACTCCTCCAACTACCTTTAACTCCTTCAATTCGCGGTGCCATACGATACGGTGCCTTTGACATCGGAGCGGTACGGCAACAATTCCACACAAAATTCCAACTCTCTATCCGGAGGCAAGTCATACTCCGAAGAAAACACATCCGGAAATTCCCGCACAATTGGAACATCCTCCAACATAACAACCTTCTTAGATTTATCAACCACACATGCTAAATACCCGGTGCACCCATGTGACAACAACTTTCGGGCTTTCAAAGCCGATATCATACGAACACCACCCATGTATTTATCACCCTCAAACATAAATGGAAGCATATGAGGCAATTCAAAGGTGACAGTTTTCTTACGACAATCAACTATGGCATGATGAGTGTGCAACCAATCCATGCCCAAAATAACATCAAAATCACGGATAGGCAACACTACCAAATCCGCAAGCAAAACATGATCATCAATAACAACTTCGCATGCACGATGAACATCAGAAGCAACTAGGCACTCTCCCATCGGAGTAGACACCTCTAACACATAAGACAGCAATTCAGGCATAGTATGCAAGTGGCATGCAAAGTGAGATGCAACATAGGAGTGTGATGACCCTGGATCTATAAGGACTCGGGCTCGCTCTCTCGAGACAAATAAAGTACCTCCTATCACGTTGGGAGCGTCGGGAACACCCCTCTGATCTAAGGCGAACACTCGACCCTGAACCCTCGGTCGACCGTCGTTGTTCCTCTTCACCCCCGTGTTCGGTTGTGCACCACCCTGAGGCAAACCCCTATTCCTCGAACAGTCCTTTTGGAAATGTCTGTCATCACCGCACAATAAGCATCTCCCTTGTTTCAACCAACACCTCTCCTCTGAGTGCCCAGCCTTCTTGCAGAAGTTACAAATAAACCTCGACTCACGCTGTCCTTGGCCTCCCGGTTGCTGTCCCGTTTGGCCTGCTGGTCTAACCACATTCTTGCCTTTGTTAGGAGTCCCACCGTGTTCTCGCCTCTTCCAGTTTCTTTGTGAAGATTGCTGATTCCCATCTCTGCTACCCGGCTTACCCCGGTGCTCCTCGATGTCATGTTCAATCTTGTATGCTTTATCCACCGCACTTTGGTAACTCGGCAGATCAAGCGGTAACAGTTGCTTCCTATACTCCGTCCTCAACCCCTTTACAAATCGATATACTTTCTTTTCTTCTGTCGGAATCAAGTGCGAACAATACCGTGCCAATGCCGTAAACCTCGCAGAATACTGTCCCACCGTCAACGATCCCTGGTCAAGACTCAGAAACTCTACTTCCTTCTTCGCCTGTACCACGTCGGGGACAAAATGGTTCTGAACCGCAGAAATAGTTCCCAAGTTCTCTCTACACCTTCCTGTACCCAACTCGCCTCAAGTACTCGCCACCAATGTTCGGCGGCATCCTCTAACTTAAAAGCGCAAATTTAACCTTGTCACCGTCGATCAGGTCAATCGCTGCAAAGATCTTCTCAATCGACTCTATCCATCTCTCCGCCTTCATCGGATCCGGCTCCCGTCATAGCTCTTTGGCTTCATTTTCAAAAACCTCCCTAGTCTCCGGTCATAATCCCGTTGCCCCCAGTGGTTGGGCTACCACGTGGCCTCTGCTTGTCCCAAACTGTCATTGCTGCCGCTGTAGCTCTATATTTTGCCTGTTCATCTCCATCATTGACTGCATGAATCCCTGCATCATATTCACTATTCCCTCATTCTGATTAACTGGCATCTCATGCTGTACCCCCGGCTGTCCCGTAGGTTGAACTCTAGGCTGTGTGGGCAGTGGAGTATTACCCTATTCAGCTGCAGGATTCCCGGCTCCACTCGAGCCACCATCCTCAGTATTAATGCCGTGTCTAGTCTCAACCATGATGAATCACCTACAATAAACACTCGACGTTAACGACTTAAACACACAACCAACCCTCCTAAGCCAAAGATCCTCTCTCGGCTAGCTAACTTATGCTCTGATCCTCTCTCTGCTAGCTGCAGCGACAATAACTGTTTCCTGTACTCGGTCTTCAACCCCTTAATAAACTTCTGTGTCTTCCTAGCCTCGTTCGGAACCAAGTGGGTACAATAGCGTGCCAACTCGGTGAACTTGGCCGAATACTGAGCCACAGACATGCTACTCTGTTCAAGATCATAGAATTCCCTCTCTCTCTTCTCCCGAACCACGGCTGGAATGTACTGGGCCTTGAATTCCCTCAAGAAATTAGGCCAAGTGTGAGGTGCTCTCTGCAAATCCCAGCTCTCCTGTAGCACTTGCACCAGTGCTCTGCTGCTCCCTCTAGCTTGAACACTGCTAGAGTGACCTTCTCATCATCAGTGCAACCCAGAGCTGCAAATATCTTCACGATGTGCTCGATCCACAACTCTGCTTTAGTGGCATCGGGCTCTCCCGAAAAAGTTCGGGTTTCATCTTCAAGAATCTCTCAAGTGTAGTTGTGTTGTTCCTCGGTCTTGCTTCGGTTCCAATACTATTACTTCGGTTGTGGTGCCCCCACCTCCGGTTGTGGTGCCTCTACCTCGAGTGCGGCCTTGCCCCGCATTCATCCGCCGAGTCATCTCATTCATCAACTCGAGCATCCTACGGTACATGTTTGCCATATCCTCATTTTGGTTTTCTGGTTACGTCACGGGGATCGTCACGAGGACGGTTGACATTCCCGCTCCTCATCGCCCCTCCGGCATTCGCACCACCCTCTTGCGAGCTCGTTCCTAGTTTCCACCATTATGACCTACACACATCACTCGACGTTAGGATTCTCAACAATAAACCATACCCACCTAGGCCAAGGAACCTATCTGGCGACGGCAAAACCATTGCTCGATACCAAGTGACGCCCAGGCCCGGATTCCAATACGAAATCCCAAGGTCGACGCGCCAAAACAACAAGCAATTAACGACAACAATTAATAAAAGCACGTGGCGCAACAATTCGCACGCACCACAAAACCCGTTTAACAAAAACTTTGATAATGTAAAGTCAATCATCGGCGACGTTACAGCCGGAACCCAACTAACAAAGCACAAGTATAAGTTTGAAGAAACATCTTTGATAATATTAACCACCTCGGCCACAACATGCCGGAACCAACTACACACAAGAACCTCAAGCTACGACATGCTTGGGAAAATAAGTAAATTAAACATATGATAAGGTATACGGGCTCGACATACACGTGTCGGCCACCAAAAGAATAAGAGGTACAACAAAGTATACATACTACCCGGTAAAGTCTACATGACTTTACTTAACGATCGTCCTCACCAAAAGAATTGTCTAACTATCAACAAAATAATTCCATGGCCAACCAAAGTAAAAGACCACCTGCGAGCTAAGTGATGGAACTAATCGACCTCACCGCGAACTTCCCGCCTGGCTCGGATCTAAGGAAAACAATTAAACAACAAACGGGGTGAGTCGAAACTCAATAAGTTACTAAATGCAACTATATGACATGGCATAATGCTCAACGATAACTTTAACATTTCAGCTCATTTATATATATCACAACCAACGATAACATCATATTGATATACACATGTAACATGTCTCAATGGCACCTTGATATTCACATAAGTGCTTGTAACAAACCACATTATAAAGGATATGATATTTCTTTGTCCATTCTTTGCGTTGCTCTGCAATACACAAAATAACCAAACGTGTCCTCGATACCCGTGTGTGTGGTATCGACGTCCCCGATAAACCTATCGAGTTCAAACTTAGCAAACCAAAGCCATGCGTATTGCTACAACATTGGGGCTACTTCTCAGCGTGGCCAACGAAAGAGGGGTGTGTGCAACTCCGATACGGCGACTTATGGCGATCACAAACGTTAATTTGTGAAGACCATAGGTCGTCCTACCTTACTCAACCACGACGCCACTGGACTTACACAATGCACAAATAGATGTCCTTAATCATCTAATGCAATTAACCATCAAGTTCAAAAGTAGTGAACTTGACAAATGACAAGTAGGTTATTCTATTCCATCACTCATCATCATTTAACAAGTATGTAAACATTCGATTCAACACATTAGAGCTATACACACATCTCTAATTTAACAAGATCGAAAGTATGGAGGGCTAGAATCTCGATCAATCGGACTCTAAACCTCGGAGTGATCTAATATGTTGTTCGGGAGTCATAATCTTCCCTAAAATCTACTTCTCGGTCACCACTAAAGTTTGCCAAATTAGGGTTTCAATGCTAAGTGCAAGACCACCCATTTTCAAGTCTCAAGTTCTCTATTTGTTCAAATCCTAACATTTAAATGCCAACCTTTGTTCATTAACATCATCCAACACATACTCATATAATAAGCACAATGTACCCATCTCAACCTAGAGATTTGTACATAAAAATAACATATAAAGCAAATCATACCATAGTATTGATGATCTAGCATACATGGAAGCTTAAAGCATTCAAAGGGGTTTAGTAACTTACCTTGTGACGAAAATCAAAGCAACTAAAATGAAATCAAGACCTTCTAAGATGATCTCTAGTCCGTAGCAACACAATGGTGGTCTCGGATCGAAGATCGGACGGTTGGATCTCCGGGAACCCAAACACACACACTAATCTCACTCTTTCTCCCACACACACTCTCAAGCTTCAATGGTGGAAAATGGAGGGAAGAATGGAGAGAAAGTGAAGTCCCTCCACTCATATTTGTGTAGAAAAATCAGATTGGGGAAGGGTAGTGAGGTGGCTCAAGGAGAGCCACTCAAAAGATAAGTTTGGGGGTGAAATTGTCATTTCCGGAAAACAGAGTTTTGAACCAGCGGGCCAAAGCGATCGCTCTCCCTCGAATCAAGGCGATCGCCCTTCCCTCTGGGAACAAAGCGATCGCCCTGTCTCAAACAAAGCGATCGCTTTGTACCCTGATTTTTGAAGCCAAAGTTTCTGGAAACAAAGCGATCGCCTCTCCTAAAACAGGCGATCGCTTTGTCTCCGATAAAATCCTTGGATACAAAGCTATAATAAGTCATCAAAGTCACCCCAAATCATTTTGGTAAATATCACAAGTATTTTTAAACTAAAATACTCTACAAACTACGCAACCAAAGCTCATATACTATCATGGCATTGAACACGTGCTAACACAACATATAATCATGTAATAATTCATAAATTACACATAAAGACACGTAAATCATGCATAAGAGGATCCGGGGTATTACGTCCTCTCCTCCTTAAAAGAATTTAGTCCCTAAATTCCTTACCATGTTCATCGAAAAGATGAGGGTATTTCTCACGCATATCGGCCTCGGTCTCCCAAGTAGCTTCCTCAATGTCGTGATTCCTCCAAAGTACTTTAACTAGGGGAATCCGTTTGGTTCGCAAGGCTTGTTCCTTAGTGTCGAGAATCTTTACCGGTTGCTCGACATATGACAGATCAGGCTCGAAGGTAATCTCCTCATACTCTAACACATGCGAGTCGTCCTTCATGTACTTCCGAAGCATAGACACGTGAAACACGTTATGAATTTCCGACAGCGAAGGCGGTAACGCAATTCTATATGCTAATGTCCCCACTTTCTCGAGAATCTCAAACGGACCAATGTATCTCGGTGATAATTTCCCCTTCTTGCCGAACCTCTTAGTACCCCTACGTGGCGATACTTTAAGGAACACATAATCTCCTACCTGAAATTCGAGATCTCGTCTCCGATTATCGGCATAGCTTTTCTGTCGACTCTGGGCGGTAAGTAGTCTATCCCGAATAACCTTCACACTCTCAACCGACTGTTGTACTAACTCCGAACCCCAAATTTTTGCTTCGCCGACTTCATCCCAACAAATCGGCGATCTACACTTCCGCCCATACAAAGCCTCGTACGGTGCCATCTCAATACTTGCTTGGAAACTATTGTTGTAGGCAAACTCCGCTAAGGGTAAATGAGTATCCCAACTTCCTTTAAAGTCTATCGTGCATGCACGCAACATATCCTCAAGTACTTGAATTAATCTCTCCGATTGTCCATCCGATTGAGGGTGAAAGGCCGTACTAAAGTTCAATTTCGTCCCCATAGCCTCTGTAATGCCGCCAAAACCTCGATGTAAACCTCGGATCTCGGTCCGACACAATACTCACCGGAACTCCGTGCAACCTCACTATCTCTTGAATATACAACGCCGTGACTCAAAGAATACGTTATCGCAATAGGAATAAAGTGCGCCGATTTGGTCAACCTATCCACAATAACCCAAACGGCATCAAATCCTCGACGAGTACGGGGTAATCCTGTCACAAAATCCATCGTGATGTGCTCCCACTTCCACTCGGGAATCTCAAGTGGTTGCAACAAACCTGCTGGCCTCTGATGCTCGGCCTTTACTTGTTGACAAGTCAAACATCTCGAAACATACTCTGCAATCTCTCGTTTCATCCCACTCCACCAAAACTGTTTCTTCAAATCCCTATACATTTTGGTACTCCCCGGATGTATAGTATACTTTGCCTTATGGGCCTCATCGAGAACTTGTCGTTTAACCACCTCATTTGAAGGAACGCAGACTCTTCCCCGAAATGTAAGAATTCCATCACTGTTCATCGCAAAGTCGGGTGTCTTTCCCTCGCCCAATTCACCAATTATCTTAACCATTTCTGGGTCATCAACTTGAGCCTCTTTAATCTGTTGAAACAAAACTGGTGTAGCTCGGATATTTGCAAAGATTACTCCCCGTTCCGTCTCGGAAGGATTCCAATCTCGCAGATCTTCCAACATCTTCCATTCTCGAACCATTAAGCAAGAGACATACGTCTTTCTACTCAATGCGTCCGCTACAACATTTTCTTTCCCGGGATGATAAAGGATCGTACAGTCATGGTCTTTCAATTTCTCCATCCACCTACGTTGTCTCATGTTCAATTCCTTTTGTGAGAAAAGGTACCTCAAACTCTTGTGATCCGTGAAGACCTCAAACTTCGCTCCGTATAGGTAATGCTTCCACTTATGCAACGCAAACATAATCGCAGCCAACTCCAAATCATGAGTGGGGTAATTCGTTCGGAAGTTGTCAATTTCTTCAAGCATACGCAATAACCTTTCCATTCGCATAAGCACACAACCCAAACCCTCCTTCGAGGCGTCACTATACACCACGTTGTCACCTCCACTAGGCAACGTCAAGATAGGGGATGTCGTCAAGCGTCTTTTCAACTCTTGAAAACTAGACTCACATTTCTCATCCCACGCAAACGGTGTCGTTTTCTTCGTCAAATTCGTCAGAGGCGTAGCAATCTTGGAAAATCCCTCAATGAATCTCCGATAGTACCCCGCCAATCCCAAGAAACTACGAACCTCGGTAACTGTACTCGGTGTTTTCCACTTTGTCACTGCTTCCACTTTAGATGGATCAACCGCTATCCCATCTTTCGAAACCACATGACCCAAAATGATACCTTCTCTAACCGTAAAGCACACTTGCTAAACTTAGCGTACAACTGTTTCTCCCGAAGAACTGATAATACTACCCTCAAGTGCTGCTCATGTTCTTCCCGCGACTTAGAGTAAACAAGGATGTCGTCGATGAAGACCACCACGAAACAATCCAGATATTGATGAAACACACGATTCATCAAATCCATAAACACCGCCGGTGCGTTTGTCAACCCAAACGGCATCACTACAAACTCATAATGCCCATATCTCGTGCGAAAAGCAGTTTTAGGAATGTCTTCCGCTCGAACCTTCAACTGATGATACCCACTCCTCAAGTCCAACTTGGAATACACAACCGACCCCTGCAATTGGTCGAATAAATCATCGATGTGTGGTAAAGGGTACTTGTTCTTGATTGTACTGATTCAACATGTAATCGATGCACAACCTCAAAGTACCATCCTTCTTCCTCACAAATAAGCGGTGCACCCCAAGGTGACACACTAGGTCTAATAAATTCTCTATCAAGAAGTTCCTGTAACTGCTCTTTCAATTCTTTCAACTCCGCGGTGCCATTCTATAAGGGGCTTTAGAAATAGGGAGTCCACGGTAATAGCTCAATACAAAACTCTACTTCCCTATCGGGAGGCATGTCATAGTCGGTCGAAAACACATCGGAAATTCACAAACTACCGGAACTTCCTCTAACTTTGGTGTGGAAATACTCTTGTCTACCACACACGCCAAATAACCCGCACACCCACGTGACAACAACTTTCTAGCCTTCAAGGCCGAAATAACATGTATACTACTCTTGACAGCATCACCCACAAATACAAACTCGGGAACACCCGCATAGCAAAAGTAACTTTCTTACTATGGCAATCTACTAAAGCATGATAAACACACAACCAATCCATGCCAAGTATCACATCAAAATCACGTATGGGCAGAACAACCAAATCAGCATGCAAAGTGTGATCACCTATCAGTATGTCACAAGCTCGGTATACTTCCGAAGCCAACATATGCTCCCCCAACGGGGTAGACACCTCAAGCACGAAAGGTAAAGATTGGGGCAACACACACAAATTTTTCACAAAATGAGATGCAACATATGAATGCGATGAACCAGGATCTACAAGAACTCGTGCTCTACTACCGAAAACAGAAAGACTACCTCCTATCACGGACGTAGACTCTGGCACTCCCTGTTGGTCGAGCGCAAAACACGACCACGAACCTTGGGCCTACCGTCGTCCCTCTTCGTACCGCTAGACGGTGACTCACACTCCCGACCGACTACCCTTTGGTTTGGGGCAATCCCTCTTCAAGTGGCCTTCCCACAATTAAAGCATTGCCCGGTTTATACCCCAACTTACTCAAGCAAATGTTCTCCGTATGTCCCGGCCTCGAACAATAAGTACATATCACCGGGCACCCGTTGCCGAGAAGAAGAAGAATGTTTCTCGTCCACCCGATGATTGTCTTGATTGCACATCGGAAGGTGCCTGTTACGATTTCCCTGCGGTTGTTGTTGTTGTTGTTGTAGTTACCCCGATTGCCCGAACCTTGTCCTCGCCCGTGGACTGCGAAGACTTGAGAACTCGCATTCATTCTTCCCTTATGCTCCTCGATGTCACTTTCAATCCCATATGCTCGGTCCATCGCACTACGTCCGCTAGCCGGACAATAAGCTTGTTTCTGTACTCGGTCTTCAACCCCTTAATAAACTTCGTGTCTTCCTAGCCTCGTTCGGAACCAAGTGGGTACAATAGCGTGCCAACTCGGTGAACTTGGCCGAATCCGAGCCACGTACATGCTACCTGCTCAAGATCATAGAATTCCCTCTCTCTTCTCCCGAACCACTGGAATGTCTTGGGCCTTGAATTCCCTCAAGAAATTAGGCCAAGTGTGAGGTGCTCTCTGCAAATCCCAGCTCTCTGTAGCACTTGCCACCGGTGCTCTGCTGCCTCTCTAGCTTGAACACCGCTAGAGTGACCTTCTCATCATCGGTGCAACCCGAGCCGCAAATATCTTCACGATGTGCTCGATCCACAACTCGCTTTAGTGGCATCGGGCTCTCCCGAAAAGTTCGGGGTTTCATCTTCAAGAATCTCTCAAGTGTAGTTGTGTTGTTCCTCGGTCTTGCTTCGGTTCCAATACTATTACTTCCGGTTGTGGTGCCCCCACCTCCGGTTGTGGTGCCTCTACCTCGTGCGGCCTTGCCCCGCATTCATCCGTGAGTCATCTCATTCATCAACTCGAGCATCCTACGGTACATGTTTGCCATATCCTCATTTTGGTTTTCCTGGTTCGTCGGGGATCGTCACGAGGACGGTTGACATTCCCCGCTCCTCATCGCCCCCTCCATTCGCACCAGCCCTACGGTACTCGCTCCGTTCCTAGTTTCCACCATTATGACCTACACACATCACTCGACGTTAGGATTCTCAACAATAAACCATACCCACCTAGGCCAAGGAACCTATCTGGCGACAAAAAACCATTGCTCGATACCATGTGACGCCCCGACCCGGATTCCAATACGAAATCCCAAGGTCGACGCGCCAAAACAACAAGCAATTAACGACAACAATTAATAAAAGCACGTGGCGCAACAATTCGCACGCACCACAAAACCCGTTTAACAAAAACTTTGATAATGTAAAGTCAATCATCGGCGACGTTACAGCCGGAACCCAACTAACAAAGCACAAGTATAAGTTTGAAGAAACATCTTTGATAATATTAACCACCTCGGCCACAACATGCCGGAACCAACTACACACAAGAACCTCAAGCTACGACATGCTTGGGAAAATAAGTAAATTAAACATATGATAAGGTATACGGGCTCGACATACACGTGTCGGCCACCAAAAGAATAAGAGGTACAACAAAGTATACATACTACCCCAGTAAAGTCTACATGACTTTACTTAACCAGTCGTCCTCACCAAAAGAATTGTCTAACTATCAACAAAATAATTCCATGGCCAACCAAAGTAAAAGACCACCTGCGAGCTAAGTGATGGAACTAATCGACCTCACCGCGAACTTCCCGCTGGCTCGGATCTAAGGAAAACAATTAAACAACAAACGGGTGAGTCGAAACTCAATAAGTTACTAAATGCAACTATATGACATGGCATAATGCTCAACGATAACTTTAACATTTCAGCTCATTTATATATATCACAACCAACAGATAACATCATATTGATATACACATGTAACATGTCTCAATGGCACCTTGATATTCACATAAGTGCTTGTAACAAACCACATTATAAAGGATATGATATTTCTTTGTCCATTCTTTGCGTTGCTCCTGCAATACACAAAATAACCAAACGTGTCCTCGATACCCGTGTGTGTGGTATCGACGTCCCCGATAAACCTATCGAGTTCAAACTTAGCAAACCAAAGCCATGCGTATTGCTACAACATTGGGGCTACTTCTCATGTGGCCAACGAAGAGGGGTGTGTGCAACTCCGATACGGCGACTTATGGCGATCACAAACGTTAATTTGTGAAGACCATAGGTCGTCCTACCTTACTCAACCACGACGCCACTGGACTTACACAATGCACAAATAGATGTTCTTAATCATCTAATGCAATTAACCATCAAGTTCAAAAGTAGTGAACTTGACAAATGACAAGTAGGTTATTCTATTCCATCACTCATCATCATTTAACAAGTATGTAAACATTCGATTCAACACATTAGAGCTATACACACATCTCTAATTTAACAAGATCGAAAGTACGGAGGGCTAGAATCTCGATCAATCGGACTCTAAACCTCGTAGTAATCTAATATGTTGTTCGGGAGTCATAATCTTCCCTAAAATCTACTTCTCGGGTCACCACTAAAGTTTGCCAAATTAGGGTTTCAATGCTAAGTGCAAGACCACCCATTTTCAAGTCTCAAGTTCTCTATTTGTTCAAATCCTAACATTTATATGCCAACCTTTGTTCATTAACATCATCCAACACATACTCATATAATAAGCACAATGTACCCATCTCAACCTAGAGATTTGTACATAAAAATAACATATAAAGCAAATCATACCATAATATTGATGATCTAACATACATGGAAGCTTAAAGCATTCAAAGGGGTTTAGTAACTTACCTTGTGACGAAAATCAAAGCAACTAAAATGAAATCAAGACCTTCTAAGATGATCTCCTAGTCCGTAGCAACACAATGGTGGTCTCGGATCGAAGATCGGACGGTTGGATCTCCGGAACCCAAACACACACACTAATCTCACTCTTTCTCCCACACACACACTCTCAAGCTTCAATGGTGGAAAATGGAGGGAAGAATGGAGAGAAAGTGAAGTCCCTCCACTCATATTTGTGTAGAAAAATCAGATTGGGGAAGGGTAGTGAGGTGGCTCAAGGAGAGCCACTCAAAAGATAAGTTTGGGGGTGAAATTGTCATTTCCCGGAAAACAGAGTTTTGAACCAGCGGGCCAAAGCGATCGCTCTCCCTCGAATCAAGGCGATCGCCCTTCCCTCTGGGAACAAAGCGATCGCCCTGTCTCAAACAAAGCGATCGCTTTGTACCCTGATTTTTGAAGCCAAAGTTTCTGGAAACAAAGCGATCGCCTCTCCTAAAAACAGAGCGATCGCTTTGTCTCCAGTATGAAAATCACTGGATACAAAGCTATAATAAGTCATCAAAGTCACCCCAAATCATTTTGGTAAATATCACAAGTATTTTTAAACTAAAATACTCTACAAACTACGCAACCAAAGCTCATATACTATCATGGCATTGAACACGTGCTAACACAACATATAATCATGTAATAATTCATAAATTACACATAAAGACACGTAAATCATGCATAAGAGGATCCGGGGTATTACATCCTCTCCTCCTTAAAAGAATTTAGTCCCTAAATTCCTTACCATGTTCATCGAAAAGATGAGGGTATTTCTCACGCATATCGGCCTCGGTCTCCCAAGTAGCTTCCTCAATGTCGTGATTCCTCCAAAGTACTTTAACTAGGGGAATCCGTTTGGTTCGCAAGGCTTGTTCCTTAGTGTCGAGAATCTTTACCGGTTGCTCGACATATGACAGATCAGGCTCGAAGGTAATCTCCTCATACTCTAACACATGCGAGTCGTCCTTCATGTACTTCCGAAGCATAGACACGTGAAACACGTTATGAATTTCCGACAGCGAAGGCGGTAACGCAATTCTATATGCTAATGTCCCCACTTTCTCGAGAATCTCAAACGGACCAATGTATCTCGGTGATAATTTCCCCTTCTTGCCGAACCTCTTAGTACCCCTACGTGGCGATACTTTAAGGAACACATAATCTCCTACCTGAAATTCGAGATCTCGTCTCCGATTATCGGCATAGCTTTTGTCGACTCGGGCGGTAAGTAGTCTATCCCGAATAACCTTCACACTCTCAACCGACTGTTGTACTAACTCCGAACCCCAAATTTTTGCTTCGCCGACTTCATCCCAACAAATCGGCGATCTACACTTCCGCCCATACAAAGCCTCGTACGGTGCCATCTCAATACTTGCTTGGAAACTATTGTTGTAGGCAAACTCCGCTAAGGGTAAATGAGTATCCCAACTTCCTTTAAAGTCTATCGTGCATGCACGCAACATATCCTCAAGTACTTGAATTAATCTCTCCGATTGTCCATCCGACTGAGGGTGAAAGGCCGTACTAAAGTTCAATTTCGTCCCCATAGCCTCCTGTAATGCCTGCCAAAACCTCGATGTAAACCTCGGATCTCGGTCCGACACAATACTCACTGGAACTCCGTGCAACCTCACTATCTCTTGAATATACAACGCCGCCAACTGACTCAAAGAATACGTTATCGCAATAGGAATAAAGTGCGCCGATTTGGTCAACCTATCCACAATAACCCAAACGGCATCAAATCCTCGACGAGTACGGGGTAATCCTGTCACAAAATCCATCGTGATGTGCTCCCACTTCCACTCGGGAATCTCAAGTGGTTGCAACAAACCTGCTGGCCTCTGATGCTCGGCCTTTACTTGTTGACAAGTCAAACATCTCGAAACATACTCTGCAATCTCTCGTTTCATCCCACTCCACCAAAACTGTTTCTTCAAATCCCTATACATTTTGGTACTCCCCGGATGTATAGTATACTTTGCCTTATGGGCCTCATCGAGAACTTGTCGTTTAACCACCTCATTTGAAGGAACGCAAACTCTTCCCGAAATGTAAGAATTCCATCACTGTTCATCGCAAAGTCGGGTGTCTTTCCTCGCCCAATTCACCAATTATCTTAACAATTTCGGGTCATCAACTTGAGCCTCTTTAATCTGTTGAAACAAAACGGTGTAGCTCGGATATTTGCAAAGATTACTCCCGTTCCGTCTCGGAAGGATTCCAATCTCGCAGATCTTCCAACATCTTCCATTCTCGAACCATTAAGCAAGAGACATACGTCTTTCTACTCAATGCGTCCGCTACAACATTTTCTTTCCCGGGATGATAAAGGATCGTACAGTCATGGTCTTTCAATTTCTCCATCCACCTACGTTGTCTCATGTTCAATTCCTTTTGAGAAAAGGTACCTCAAACTCTTGTGATCCGTGAAGACCTCAAACTTCGCTCCGTATAGGTAATGCTTCCACTTATGCAACGCAAACATAATCGCAGCCAACTCCAAATCATGAGTGGGGTAATTCTTCGGAAGTTGTCAATTTCTTCAAGCATACGCAATAACCTTTCCATTCTGCATAAGCACACAACCCAAACCCTCCTTCGAGGCGTCACTATACACCACGAAGTTGTCACCTCCACTAGGCAACGTCAAGATAGGGGATGTCGTCAAGCGTCTTTTCAACTCTTGAAAACTAGACTCACATTTCTCATCCCACGCAAACGGTGTCGTTTTCTTCGTCAAATTCGTCAGAGGCGTAGCAATCTTGGAAAATCCCTCAATGAATCTCCGATAGTACCCCGCCAATCCCAAGAAACTACGAACCTCGGTAACTGTACTCGGTGTTTTCCACTTTGTCACTGCTTCCACTTTAGATGGATCAACCGCTATCCCATCTTTCGAAACCACATGACCCAAAAATGATACCTTCTCTAACCAGAAAGCACACTTGCTAAACTTAGCGTACAACTGTTTCTCCCGAAGAACTGATAATACTACCCTCAAGTGCTGCTCATGTTCTTCCCGCGACTTAGAGTAAACAAGGATGTCGTCGATGAAGACCACCACGAAACAATCCAGATATTGATGAAACACACGATTCATCAAATCCATAAACACCGCCGGTGCGTTTGTCAACCCAAACGGCATCACTACAAACTCATAATGCCCATATCTCGTGCGAAAAGCAGTTTTAGGAATGTCTTCCGCTCGAACCTTCAACTGATGATACCCACTCCTCAAGTCCAACTTGGAATACACAACCGACCCCTGCAATTGGTCGAACAAATCATCGATGTGTGGTAAAGGGTACTTGTTCTTGACTGTTACCTGATTCAACTGTCTGTAATCGATACACAACCTCAAAGTACCATCCTTCTTCCTCACAAATAAGACTGGTGCACCCCAAGGTGACACACTAGGTCTAATAAATTCTCTATCAAGAAGTTCCTGTAATTGCTCTTTCAATTCTTTCAACTCCGCGGGTGCCATTCTATAAGGGGCTTTAGAAATAGGGGCAGTCCCTGGTAATAGCTCAATACAAAACTCTACTTCCCTATCGGGAGGCATGTCATAGTCGGTCGAAAACACATCAGGAAATTCACAAGCTACCGGAACTTCCTCTAACTTTGGTGTGGAAATACTCTTGTCTACCACACACGCCAAATAACCCGCACACCCACGTGACAACAACTTTCTAGCCTTCAAGGCCGAAATAACATGTATACTACTCTTGACAGCATCACCCACAAATACAAACTCGGGAACACCCGGCATAGCAAAAGTAACTTTCTTACCATGGCAATCTACTAAAGCATGACAAACACACAACCAATCCATGCCAAGTATCACATCAAAATCACGTATGGGCAGAACAACCAAATCAGCATGCAAAGTGTGATCACCTATCAGTATGTCACAAGCTCGGTATACTTCCGAAGCCAACATATGCTCCCCCAACGGGGTAGACACCTCAAGCACGAAAGGTAAAGATTGGGGCAACACACACAAATTTTTCACAAAATGAGATGCAACATATGAATGCGATGAACCAGGATCTATAAGAACTCGTGCTCTACTACCGAAAACAGAAAGACTACCTCCTATCACGGACGTAGACTCTGGCACTCCCTGTTGGTCGAGCGCAAAAACACGACCCTGAACCTTGGGCCTACCGTCGCTGTCCCTCTTCGTACCGCTAGACGGCTGACTCACACTCCCCGACTGACTACCCTTTGGTTTGGGGCAATCCCTCTTCAAGTGGCCAGCTTCCCCACAATTAAAGCATTGCCCGGGTTTATACCCCAACTTACTCAAGCAAATGTTCTCCGTATGTCCCGGCCTCGAACAATAAGTACATATCACCGGGGCACCCCGTTGCCCCTGAGAAGAAGAAGAACTGTTTCCTCGTCCACCCGATGATTGTCTTGATTGCACATCGGAAGGTGCCCTGTTCTGATTTCCCCTGCGGTTGTTGTTGTTGTTGTTGTAGTTACCCCGATTGCCCGAACCTTGTCCTCGCCCGTGGGACTGCGAAGACTGTTGAGAACTCGCATTCATTCTTCCCTTATGCTCCTCGATGTCACTTTCAATCCCATATGCTCGGTCCACTGCACTACGGTAATCTGCTAGCTGCAGCGACAATAACTGTTTCCTGTACTCGGTCTTCAACCCTTTAATAAACTTCTGTGTCTTCCTAGCCTCGTTCGGAACCAAGTGGGTACAATAGCGTGCCAACTCGGTGAACTTGGCCGAATACTGAGCCACAGACATGCTACCCTGTTCAAGATCATAGAATTCCCTCTCTCTCTTCTCCCGAACCACGGCTGGAATGTACTTGGGCCTTGAATTCCCTCAAGAAATTAGGCCAAGTGTGAGGTGCTCTCTGCAAATCCCAGCTCTCCTGTAGCACTTGCCACCAGTGCTCTGCTGCTCCCTCTAGCTTGAACACTGCTAGAGTGACCTTCTCATCATCAGTGCAACCCAGAGCTGCAAATATCTTCACGATGTGCTCGATCCACAACTCTGCTTTAGTGGCATCGGGCTCTCCCAGAAAAGTTCGGGGTTTCATCTTCAAGAATCTCTCAAGTGTAGTTGTGTTGTTCCTCGGTCTTGCTTCCGGTTCCAATACTATTACTTCCGGTTGTGGTGCCCCCACCTCCGGTTGTGGTGCCTCTACCTCAGGCTGCGGCCTTGCCCCCGCATTCATCCGCTGAGTCATCTCATTCATCAACTCGAGCATCCTACGGTACATGTTTGCCATATCCTCATTTTGGTTTTCCTGGTTCTGTCCGGGGATCGTCACGAGGACGGTTGACATTCCCGCTCCTCATCGCCCTCCGGCATTCGCACCAGCCCTACTGGTACTCGCTCCGTTCCTAGTTTCCACCATTATGACCTACACACATCACTCGACGTTAGGATTCTCAACAATAAACCATACCCACCTAGGCCAAGGAACCTATCCTGGCGACAGCAAAAACCATTGCTCTGATACCAACTGTGACGCCCCGACCCGGATTCCAATACGAAATCCCAAGGTCGACGCGCCAAAACAACAAGCAATTAACGACAACAATTAATAAAAGCACGTGGCGCAACAATTCGCACGCACCACAAAACCCGTTTAACAAAAACTTTGATAATGTAAAGTCAATCATCGGCGACGTTACAGCCGGAACCCAACTAACAAAGCACAAGTATAAGTTTGAAGAAACATCTTTGATAATATTAACCACCTCGGCCACAACATGCCGGAACCAACTACACACAAGAACCTCAAGCTACGACATGCTTGGGAAAATAAGTAAATTAAACATATGATAAGGTATACGGGCTCGACATACACGTGTCGGCCACCAAAAGAATAAGAGGTACAACAAAGTATACATACTACCCCAGTAAAGTCTACATGACTTTACTTAACCAGTCGTCCTCACCAAAAGAATTGTCTAACTATCAACAAAATAATTCCATGGCCAACCAAAGTAAAAGACCACTGCGAGCTAAGTGATGGAACTAATCGACCTCACCGCGAACTTCCCGCTGGCTCGGATCTAAGGAAAACAATTAAACAACAAACGGGGTGAGTCGAAACTCAATAAGTTACTAAATGCAACTATATGACATGGCATAATGCTCAACGATAACTTTAACATTTCAGCTCATTTATATATATCACAACCAACGATAACATCATATTGATATACATATGTAACATGTCTCAATGGCACCTTGATATTCACATAAGTGCTTGTAACAAACCACATTATAAAGGATATGATATTTCTTTGTCCATTCTTTGCGTTGCTCCAATACACAAAATAACCAAACGTGTCCTCGATACCCGTGTGTGTGGTATCGACGTCCCGATAAACCTATCGAGTTCAAACTTAGCAAACCAAAGCCATGCGTATTGCTACAACATTGGGGCTACTTCTCAACGTGGCCAACAGAAGAGGGGTGTGTGCAACTCCGATACGGCGACTTATGGCGATCACAAACGTTAATTTGTGAAGACCATAGGTCGTCCTACCTTACTCAACCACGACGCCAGCTGGACTTACACAATGCACAAATAGATGTCCTTAATCATCTAATGCAATTAACCATCAAGTTCAAAAGTAGTGAACTTGACAAATGACAAGTAGGTTATTCTATTCCATCACTCATCATCATTTAACAAGTATGTAAACATTCGATTCAACACATTAGAGCTATACACACATCTCTAATTTAACAGTATCGAAAGTACGGAGGGCTAGAATCTCGATCAATCGGGCTCTAAACCTCGGAGTGATCTAATATGTTGTTCGGGGAGTCATAATCTTCCCTAAAATCTACTTCTCGGGGTCACCACTAAAGTTTGCCAAATTAGGGTTTCAATGCTAAGTGCAAGACCACCCATTTTCAAGTCTCAAGTTCTCTATTCGTTCAAATCCTAACATTTAAATGCCAACCTTTGTTCATTAACATCATCCAACACATACTCATATAATAAGCACAATGTACCCATCTCAACCTAGAGATTTGTACATAAAAATAACATATAAAGCAAATCATACTATAGTATTGATGATCTAGCATACATGGAAGCTTAAAGCATTCAAAGGGGGTTTAGTAACTTACCTTGTGACGAAAATCAAAGCAACTAAAATGAAATCAAGACCTTCTAAGATGATCTCCTAGTCCGTAGCAACACAATGGTGGTCTCGGATCGAAGATCGGACGGTTGGATCTCCGGGAACCCAAACACACACACTAATCTCACTCTTTCTCCCACACACACACTCTCAAGCTTCAATGGTGGAAAATGGAGGGAAGAATGGAGAGAAAGTGAAGTCCCTCCACTCATATTTGTGTAGAAAAATCAGATTGGGGAAGGGTAGTGAGGTGGCTCAAGGAGAGCCACTCAAAAGATAAGTTTGGGGGTGAAATTGTCATTTCCGGAAAACAGAGTTTTGAACCAGCGGGCCAAAGCGATCGCTCTCCCTCGAATCAAGGCGATCGCCCTTCCCTCTGGGAACAAAGCGATCGCCCTGTCTCAAACAAAGCGATCGCTTTGTACCCTGATTTTTGAAGCCAAAGTTTCTGGAAACAAAGCGATCGCCTCTCCTAAAAACAGAGCGATCGCTTTGTCTCCAGTATGAAAATCACCGGATACAAAGCTATAATAAGTCATCAAAGTCACCCCAAATCATTTTGGTAAATATCACAAGTATTTTTAAACTAAAATACTCTACAAACTACGCAACCAAAGCTCATATACTATCATGGCATTGAACACGTGCTAACACAACATATAATCATGTAATAATTCATAAATTACACATAAAGACACGTAAATCATGCATAAGAGGATCCGGGGTATTACATTACTCGACATTTAAATATAAAAGGTCATACTCCAAAGTAGGGAGTATACCACAACAACAACAATTGACAATAATATGAATGTCACAAGTGAGTTATAATAATCTCACACCACAAATAACCAACTTACAATAATTACGACAATTTACGTAATATCAAACACACAATCGGTGTAACCAAATTTTCTAACGAATCGCTCGAATCATTCAAGTATTCCCAAATCACACACGTGGTCTCTTTGATTATGAAATCCTAACGAACTCCGTTAGAGTCATTTTCGGTTTCTAATGAGTTCGAGCTTACGCGAATTAATCATACCGTAAACTTAACAATTCCTACTCATATTTCACAATTCTAACATGTAAACATGAGTCTCCAAACACAACCAATAAGTCAACCACGAATTTGAAAAGCCAACATAGTCAAACATACTCAAATTTGATGATTTCTAACATATATCATCATCTAACAAGTCTAACATGTATAACAACTTATAGTAGAGGAAGAACAAGGGATAGTAGCTTACTATTTGAAGTTTCAACCAAAGGAAAGTGACATGCAAGGTAAGGGATGGCTTCCCCTAGCCAAGAGCTTCACAAAGGAAGTGTTGGATGGTGATTTGGTCTTCAATTGAGCAAATTACAAGAGTTTCTAGCATAAACTCTCCATTTTTCTCTCTCAAGTTTGCCAAGGTAGAAGGTAAGAATAAGTGTGTAAAATGGAGTCTCTAAGTGTGAAAGAGAGACTTAGGAAGGCTGAGGACAAGGTCAAAGGTCGTGGCTTGATCTCAGCCCTTGAGATCAAGTCAATTAGTCAACAACTTAAAATCTCGTCTAACAAAATAACAGAGTCTGACGCTTTGCACGGCCGTGTCATGTCAAGGCGCACGGCCGTGTCAATCGCGCACAGCCGTGCCAATAAATGCTGCGCGGCCGTGCCAAACTTACTGAAATGTTTGGCCACTCATGCACGGTCGTGTCAACAAGGTAGCACGGTCGTGACACACATGCACGGCCGTGCCATAAAAGGCTGCGCGGCCGTGCAGAACGTACTGGACTGCCTCACTTCTATTTATCACCATTTCATTGGTTTGATCAATTAGGCCACCCTAGGTGATAACACAACACTTACAATACATAACCATACATTTGAAAAGTGTACCATAAACTCAAATACAAGCATATTCAAATGATTTATGCACATGAAATGACGATGTTTAACATAAGAAGCACAAATATAGAATGAATGTGAATGATGCAATTTGTGCAAATGGTGCGGGCGTTACAACTCATCTCCTTCGCGCATGCGAATTTGATGATAACCGCTCCTCAAATCAATCTTCGAGTAGAATATAGCACCATGAAGTTCATCAATCATATCATCCAAGCGTGGCATTGGAAATCGATATTTGATAGTGATATTGTTGATTGCTCGACTATCCACGCACATTCGCCATGATCCATCTTTCTTGGGTACAAGAAGGGCCGGTACCGCACATGGACTCATGCTTTCTTCCACATATCCCTTTGTGAGCAACTCCTCAATTTGCCTTTGTAGTTCCTTCGTTTCTTCCGGGTTGCATCGATATGCCGGTTTGTTGGGAAGTGGCATTCCGGGTATCAAGTCGATTTGATGTTCGATCCCTCTCTTTGGTGGCAAACCCGGTGGGAGATCTTCGGGGAATACATCCTTGAATTTGTTGAGTAGGGGTTTTATTAAGGGGTATAGTTCCTCCCCTTCTTGGTTTTGAACCCCTTGAGGAATAACGAGAATCGCTTGACCATCCTTGACGGCTTGTTCGGCTTCTCGTTCACTTGCCAATAAGTTTGTCTTTTGCGGGGGCTTCTTGATGGGAACTATTTTGGAGGGTGGCAAAGGATTCAATTTGAACTTCTTACCATCCTTCTTCACAATGTAAGCATTCTCCCTCCCTTCGTGGGTCACATATCAATCATATTGCCAAGGTCGTCCCAAAAGTATATGGCATACATCCATTGGAACCACATCACAAAGTATCTCATCTTGATAATTTCCCATAGAGAAAGAGATTAGGGCTTGGCGATTTACCTTGACCTCGGATCCATCATTGAGCCAATGGAGTTTGTAAGGACGAGAGTGGTTTGTGGTTGGAACCTTCAATTTGTCGATGAGGATATTTGATACGGCATTCGCGCAACTCCCTCCATCTACTACCACATCACACACTTTTCCTTGCACAAGACATTTCGCATGAAAGATTTGTTCCCTTTGTTCCTCTTCCATGGCCGTTGGCTTTGCGTGTAGAGATCTTCTCAAAACTAGTGTCTCCCCCTTGACATCTTCGGAATCAAACTCCTCTACCTCTTCTTCCTCGGATTCATCTTCTTGTTCTTGAGTTGCAAGGTTGTCTTCAATCTCTCGAATCTCATGAATAGTTAAGACTCTTTTGGTGGGGCATTCGGATTGGTAGTGACCATATCCTTGACATTTAAAACACTTCACGTTGTCCTTGCTCTTGATCGGCTTCTTTCCTTCGACCTTCTCACTTGTGGTACTCTTGTTGGGCTTTTCCGCTTGAGTATTAGGCTTTGGATTGCTTGGCGCCGGGTTGCTTGTAGCCGAATTACTTGAAAAACCTCTTGAAAAAGTCATCTTGTTACCCACCCTCTTCTTCTTCACTTGTCTCTCACACTTGATTGACACCTTGCAAATTTCTTCAAAAGTAAAGCATGGTTGTAGCTCTACTATGTTGGCTATCTCGACATCTAGTCCTCCCATAAATCTCGCAATCTTTTGCTCCTCATGCTCTTGCATGTCACAAAGAATTGAAAGCTTCTCAAACTCCTCAACATATTGGGGAACGGTAGAATTCCCTTGCTTTAATTGTATGAGTTTCGTAAAGTTATCTTGTCGATAAGTACTAGGTAAGAACCTTCGATCAAGATACTTTTTAAACTTGTCCCAAGAATCAATCTTTGACTTTCCTTCACGCCGTCGTTGAGATTTTAGATTTTCATACCATATGGAAGCGTACCTTGTAAGCTTGAGGATAGCCACCTTGAATTTCTTGTGGTCACTATACTCCTTGTATTCAAAAATCCGCTCTGCTCTTCGAACCCAATCCAAATATCCTTCCGGACCCATAGCACCATCAAAATCGGGAATGTCGAGTTTCAAGCCTCGATCGTCGTCCTCCCTAAGCCGTACTTGTTGTTGTCTAGGCCTTGGACGCCTTACTTCCCTTACTTCTTCCTCATCCGAATTGGAATCTTCCACCTCCACATGACCTTGTGGTCTCTCTAGCAATTGCAAAACGCGATCCATTCGTGTACGTAGTTCTTGCATCTCACGATCCCTTCGTAAATTTGCAGCTTGTTCCAAGGTAATTCCACGTGGGCATCCCGTCTCTTCCGCCATGATCGTTTACAAAGTTGGAATTTGTAAAAGACCTAAGCTTTGATACCAAATTTGATGCGTAACAAACGCCGGATTTGTCGTCTACGAAACTATGGATGAAGATGATGAAACAATGATCAAAGTTGCAGCGAAAATAGAAGATAGAACACGAGTCACCGGTTAGGATTCACTCTCCTAACGTAAAGACCTCGCTTGGATTCACCGGATAGGCTTCACTCACCTATCGTAAAGAATCCTTTTGAATATTACCTCCTAGACCTAAGGAAATAATAGACAAAAATAAGAACAACCTTGTTCTTTGAAATTTCTCCTTGAGAATTATATAACAATAATCTGCATTTTTACAACTTAGATCTATCCCTATTTATAGTTGTTTTACAAAGCATCCTAATCATTAAAGGTAAAGAAAACTTGATGTGATTCCCAACGAGACCCACAAGTTATAACGAACTTGGAACCACGCTTTCGGAATTACCTCGCGGAAACGTACGCCTAGGACTTGAATAACAATCACAAGGATGATCGCAACCCTTAGTTTCGCAATGAACTAAGAACCTTGATCGATTCGAAACCCTTAATTATTGATTAATTAAGAACCACGAATTAGAATATCACACAAACTTAATCCAAAGTTTGCAAAATGCTAACAAACTATGTTTGTCAAGAAAGAGTTTAAACTCACACTATTTTTAATAATCAAATTCTGTATTTTACAATGAAAGAAAAGACGCCTTTATATAGGCCTTAAAACAATGTATCCTAATTATTTTAGGAGACTAATTGACTACCAAATTCTATCTAGAAAAGGAATAAAAATCTGAATAACAAAAGGACTCCTAATCTAAGAAGAAAACTAAATAAAACATGTCTAACATACTTTCCAAGTCAAAGAAGGAACAAGGAAGTAAGAAAGAAATAGGAAACATGACCAAGGTCTTCTAGAAGCTCTACAAATCCCGGTTTTCTAAAGGCCCAATTTTGAAAAGTGCACTTTGGCCCCCGAAAGTCATCCATTTAGTATTAAAAGCTTCCAAATTCATCCTTCAACTTATGGGCTCACTTTTTAAGGTTTTGCTTCCAAAAATGTCGTTTAAGCCCTCAAACTTTCCTAAACATGTTGGACTTCAATCATAGTCACCATATTGGCCTCTTCAATTGACTTCCATGCTTGGGTTTGTTTTTGGACTTGCAACATAAGGCTTGCTAAAGCTTGGTTCATCCTTTTAGCCCTTGCTCTTGTTATTGGACCATCTTGAATCATCAATGGATCATTATTATTGGCCTTGCTTGTTGGACCCTTGTTGACATCACTTGGTGGTCCTCCATCATTCCCTCCTCCTTTGAAAGGATTTGTCCACAAATCAGTTTCACCTACATCAAATGGACGCAAATCAGAAATAGAGAAATATTCACTAACATTATGCTCACCATGTAAGTCCACTTTAAATGTCATTTTGTAGATTTGTTTGTTTTCTCCATCCAAGCTTGAACTCCAATCACCGGATCGAAAATCAATCGAACTTTTCTTGCTCTAACTTGAAGAAGAAACACAACCAAACAACACAATACAAGATGATCAAAGTTGCTAGCATAAATTACATTATATAACAATTGAGCACACCTCAAAGACAAATATCCCTTATGCCTAACAATCGATCATAATCAACATTCTTAATTCCCAAGCTAGCACATGCCAAAGCACTCTCAAATACATTCTTAACATGAAACACACAATCCTCCCAAGTTTTTCCATGCTTAAGAAGAATTGCTTTAATAAACATGATTTAACCCTAAGAATGCCATGCAATCCATAAATTTTGTGAAAGAATAATGCAACATGGAAAATATCACCTAATTTGTGACATGAAATATGATAAACCATTTTCAAGGGTTCATTTGCATTCACAAATATAGAGCTCATAGATACTCTTATTGCACAATTCAAATTTTTTAACCCAACTTTCAATGCACCATAAAGACTTACCAAGCCAACCTCTAATGAATAATCCATGAATGGATCAACATAAGAATGACTAAGGGCATGCAATGTCAAGTATAGTCCATCATCAAATTTTATCCAATCATTTAACCCATGGTGACTAACCAAAATTTTCAATTCAAACTTTTTAGGCATGTCAAGTGGTCTAACAAGCTTTCTCGTGAATGAAGTACCCACATGACAAATCAAATTACCAATGCCAATATCTCCATGAATTTCGAATTCCCTAATAAGGTCATATGACTTGCCATGATTGTCAAGTCCCAATAACTTAGTATCATAAGAAGAAGGTAAGCCAAACCTATGAGAATGTGTATATTCTACAACAATCTCATTATGCCGATCATATCCCCACTTGTATCTCACAACCTTTTTACTTAATTCGGGAAATACATCAACAAAAATCTGTAGAGAAGAAGCAACACATGGAAAAGAAAGTTTGGGTGACATGTTAGTATAAAAAGATTTCTCTTTGGAAAAGAGAACTATCTCACTATGCTTTTCCCACAACTCCCTCTTAATCTCACCACTCATTGCATAAAAACTCTCCTTTTTTCCCCTCCACTCATTCTTTTCACACAAATCTGAATTTTCACACTCATTCTCACTTTCTTTTTTTCTCTCGGCCTCCTTCTCTCTCTCCTTCTCTTCTCTCTCAATCTCTCCTCTTTTTATCTCTCTCTCAATCTCTTCTCTTTTTATCTCTCTCTCTTTTTCTTCTCTCTCAATCTCTTCTCTTTTTATCTCTCTTTCTTTTTTCTCTCTCTCAATCTCTTCTCTTTTTATCTCTCTCTCTTTTTCTTCCTTACTTTCTCTCCTTGATTCACTCGTCCTTACTTGATCTTCCCTCACCTTTTGTGGGGATAAGGGAGCAAGAGTAATGGTTTTCCCACCAAACTTGAAGGAGTATTTATTGGAGTTCTCATTGAAAGAGACTCTTCGATCAAGTTGCCATGGTTTACCCAACAGAAGATGACAAGTTTGCATAGGTACAACATCACATAATACTTCATCCTTGTACCCCCCAATTGAAAAGGAAACCATCACTTGTTTAGTCACCCTCAATTCACCATACTCATTGACCCATTGTAATTTGTATGGATCAGGGTGTTTCAAGGTAGGTAGGTTGAGCTTTTCTACCATTTCTGTGCTAGCCACATTAATGCAACTCTCCCTATCAATAATAACCATGCACACTCTCCCATTCACTGTACATCTAGTATGAAAAATATTTTCACGTTGTATCTCCTCAACAGTTTGTACTTTCATAATCAACATCCTCCTCACTACCATGTTTTCCTCATAACCATTAAATTTGCCCAATGGCAGCATAGTGGAAGAAACATTGCTACCGTTATTCACTAACCCATCTTTTGGTTTCAACTCTATAGAATTCTCACACTTACTTCGAAGATGTCCCTTAAGGATTGCATGATTTCTAGTTTTATGAATTTCAACCTTGAGTCTCTCAATGGGACCCTCAACACTAGATCTCACATTAGCATTGGAACTAGAAATCTCTCGAGTATTACCCCTCCTAGGTCCTCTCCATGGTGGTTCATCTTCCTCCTCCCATTCATCATCTCTCATGGGTGGTCTATTTCTACCCATTTTTTCTCTTGCATTCTCATTATGTGGTGGTTCTTGATGACCACGCTCTATCCTATCTATTCTCTCAGTTACTTGCCCTATCTCCTCCCTCATCATCCTCCTCATTTCTCCTAACAATTCTACCATAGACATCCTACTAGGCTGTCCCATACCTTCTTCCTCAACTACACCTTTTGCTCTTTTTTTGGACATTTTTTTTTTTAAAGAAGAAAAAGAAGAAACCTCACACACTCCCTTACGTGTATCTCTCAAAATTATGACACTCGTGTATCACTCAAAATCTGACTTTTACCTCCTCTCTTATGTCCTTACTACTCTTGTCTTTTTCCACTCAAAACTCTTTGATGAAAACAAGTATAGTTAGAACAAAGCAATTTTGGAAGTAAAGTTTGGAAAATTCTAAGATTCGTAGAATTTAATTAAAACAAAGAAATAAGAGTTTTTAGAAAAGGGGGTAAGAAGGTTTATAGAAAAGAAGAAAGAAGATTTGATTTTTATTCTCGAATCAAGGATTGAGATCAATATACTTTTGGAGAAGAAGTTGACTTAGCTCACGGCCCAAGCTTCTTGGCTTCCTTTGTTTTTGTTTTTTTTTGTTTTTTTTTTTGTCTCTTGGCCGAATTAATAAGGTAATAATTCTGCCTTTTTTTTTTTTTTTTTTTTGAAATCTAGCCTCTTTGGTACGGCCTTGGAGCAAGAAATTGAAGAAAAAAAATTCTGTGGCACAAAAGATGGTTAGATAAGATAGTGTATGGAATATGGAATGAGGAATTTAAGAACAAGGAATAATAAAATAGGGATAGAAAGATTGTTACCAATAGCCTTTGCTTTGATACCAAATGATGTGATTCCCAACGAGACCCACAAGTTATAACGAACTTGGAACCACGCTTTCGGAATTACCTCGCGGAAACGTACGCCTAGGACTTGAATAACAATCACAAGGATGATCGCAACCCTTAGTTTCGCAATGAACTAAGAACCTTGATCGATTCGAAACCCTTAATTATTGATTAATTAAGAACCACGAATTAGAATATCACACAAACTTAATCCAAAGTTTGCAAAATGCTAACAAACTATGTTTGTCAAGAAAGAGTTTAAACTCACACTATTTTTAATAATCAAATTCTGTATTTTACAATGAAAGAAAAGACGCCTTTATATAGGCCTTAAAACAATGTATCCTAATTATTTTAGGAGACTAATTGACTACCAAATTCTATCTAGAAAAGGAATAAAAATCTGAATAACAAAAGGACTCCTAATCTAAGAAGAAAACTAAATAAAACATGTCTAACATACTTTCCAAGTCAAAGAAGGAACAAGGAAGTAAGAAAGAAATAGGAAACATGACCAAGGTCTTCTAGAAGCTCTACAAATCCCGGTTTTCTAAAGGCCCAATTTTGAAAAGTGCACTTTGGCCCCCGAAAGTCATCCATTTAGTATTAAAAAGCTTCCAAATTCATCCTTCAACTTATGGGCTCACTTTTTAAGGTTTTTGCTTCCAAAAAAATGTCGTTTAAGCCCTCAAACTTTCCTAAACATGTTGGACTTCAATCATAGTCACCATATTGGCCTCTTCAATTGACTTCCATGCTTGGGTTTGTTTTTGGACTTGCAACATAAGGCTTGCTAAAGCTTGGTTCATCCTTTTAGCCCTTGCTCTTGTTATTGGACCATCTTGAATCATCAATGGATCATTATTATTGGCCTTGCTTGTTGGACCCTTGTTGACATCACTTGGTGGTCCTCCATCAAAACTACTCCTAATTGTACAAGCATTAGTATTACTATCCTACCTAGGAATAGAAAGTCAACCTATACAAGCTAGGAATCAAAAACCTGGAAGGAAACTCGAAATCGCCTAATCTGTCTAGAGGGCGATCGCCCTCCTGCGCCACAAAGCGATCGCTTTGTGGCCAGAAACTTGGCCCTCGAAAATTGCTCAAAGGCGATCGCTCTCCTTGGCCCTGGGTGATCGCTCTTCAACCAGATTGTTGCCAATGCCTTCCTTTGCCCAAAAATCATCCCTCGACGTGCATGTGACCTCCAAAGGCCTTCCAAACTCTTGAGACTTCCTTCCTTGCATTATTAAAGCCTCGAGAGACAATGTTAAACCATCCTTGCCCACTTGTAATGCATCCATGACTTGGCTTGGATCCTTGTGAAGGTTGTAACCTAATGCTCCCGCATCACATTTGAACCTCTAAAAGGATCCTCAAAGCTTCTAACAATCAATCTCTATTGAGCTCTTGTTTATCCTTTAAAAATAAGTCTTTTGATCCGCTAAAAGGATCCACAAAGCATCCAACAATCAATCTATATTGAGCTCTTGTTTATCATTTGTAATAAAGACTTTTGATCCTCTAAAATGATCCACAAAGCTTCCTACAATAAATCTCTATTGAGGACTTGTTTATCCTTTTAAAACAAGTCTTTTGGTCATCTAAAAGGATCGTCAAAGCTTCCCACAATCAATTTCTATCGCACTCTTGTTTATCCTTTAAAATCAAGTCTTTTGATCATCTATAAGGATCCACAAAGATTCCAACATTTAATCTCTATTGTGCTCTTGTTTATCCTTTGAAAGTAAGTCTTTTGATCATCTAAAAGAATCCACAAAGCTTCCAATAATCAACCACTATTGAGCACTTGTTTATCCTTCGTAAACAAGTCTTTTGAATCTCTAAAAGGATCCTCAAAGCTTCCAACAATCAATCTCTATTGAGCTCTTGTTTATCCTTTAAAAACTAGTCTTTTGATCCGCTAAAAGGATCCACAAAGAATCAAACAATCAATCTATATTGAGCTCTTGTTTATCATTTGTAATAAAGACTTTTGATCCTCTAAAAGGATCCACAAAGCTTCCAACAATAAATCTCTATTGAGGACTTGTTTATCCTTTAAAAACAAGTCTTTTGGTCATCTAAAAGGATCGTCAAAGCTTCCCACAATCAATCTCTATCGCACTCTTGTTTATCCTTTGAAATCAAGTCTTTTGATCATCTATAAGGATCCACAAAGATTCCAACATTTAATCTCTATTGTGCTCTTGTTTATCCTTTGAAAGTAAGTCTTTTGATCATCTAAAAGAATCCACAAAGCTTCCAATAATCAACCACTATTGAGCACTTGTTTATCCTTCGTAAACAAGTCTTTTGAATCTCTAAAAGGATCCTCAAAGCTTCCAACAATCAATCTCTATTGAGCTCTTGTTTATCCTTTAAAAACAAGTCTTTTGATCCTCTAAAAGGATCCACAAAGCATCAAACAATCAATCTATATTGAGCTCTTGTTTATCATTTGTAATAAAGACTTTTGATCCTCTAAAAGGATCCACAAAGCTTCCAACAATAAATCTCTATTGAGGACTTGTTTATCCTTTAAAAACAAGTCTTTTGGTCATCTAAAAGGATCGTCAAAGATTCCCACAATCAATCTCTATTGCGCTCTTGTTTATCCTTTGAAATCAAGTCTTTTGATCATCTATAAGGATCCACAAAGATTCCAACATTCAATCTCTATTGTGCTCTTGTTTATCCTTTGAAAGTAAGTCTTTTGATCATCTAAAAGAATCCACAAAGCTTCCAATAATCAACCACTATTGAGCACTTGTTTATCCTTTGTAAACAAGTCTTTTGAACCTCTAAAAGGATCCTCAAAGCTTCCAACAATCAATCTCTATTGAGCTCTTGTTTATCCTTTAAAATAAGTCTTTTGATCCTCTAAAAGGATCCACAAAGCATCCAACAATCAATCTATATTGAGCTCTTGTTTATCATTTGTAATAAAGACTTTTGATCCTCTAAAAGGATCCACAAAGCTTCCAACAATAAATCTCTATTGAGGACTTGTTTATCCTTTAAAACAAGTCTTTTGGTCATCTAAAAGGATCGTCAAAGCTTCCCACAATCAATCTCTATTGCGCTCTTGTTTATCCTTTGAAATCAAGTCTTTTGATCATCTATAAGGATCCACAAAGATTCCAACATTCAATCTCTATTGTGCTCTTGTTTATCCTTTGAAAGTAAGTCTTTTGATCATCTAAAAGAATCCACAAAGCTTCCAATAATCAACCACTATTGAGCACTTGTTTATCCTTTGTAAACAAGTCTTTTGAACCTCTAAAAGGATCCTCAAAGCTTCCAACAATCAATCTCTATTGAGCTCTTGTTTATCCTTTAAAAACAAGTCTTTTGATCCTCTAAAAGGATCCACAAAGCATCCAACAATCAATCTATATTGAGCTCTTGTTTATCATTTGTAATAAAGACTTTTGATCCTCTAAAAGGATCCACAAAGCTTCCAACAATAAATCTCTATTGAGGACTTGTTTATCCTTTAAAAACAAGTCTTTTGGTCATCTAAAAGGATCGTCAAAGCTTCCCACAATCAATCTCTATTGCGCTCTTGTTTATCCTTTGAAATCAAGTCTTTTGATCATCTATAAGGATCCACAAAGATTCCAACATTCAATCTCTATTGTGCTCTTGTTTATCCTTTGAAAGTAAGTCTTTTGATCATCTAAAAGAATCCACAAAGCTTCCAATAATCAACCACTATTGAGCACTTGATTATCCTTGGTAAACAAGTCTTTTGAACCTCTAAAAGGATCCTCAAAGCTTCCAACAATCAATCTCTATTGAGCTCTTGTTTATCCTTTAAAACAAGTCTTTTGATCCTCTAAAAGGATCCACAAAGCATCCAACAATCAATCTATATTGAGCTCTTGTTTATCATTTGTAATAAAGACTTTTGATCCTCTAAAAGGATCCACAAAGCTTCCAACAATAAATCTCTATTGAGGACTTGTTTATCCTTTAAAAACAAGTCTTTTGGTCATCTAAAAGGATCGTCAAAGATTCCCACAATCAATCTCTATTGCGCTCTTGTTTATCCTTTGAAATCAAGTCTTTTGATCATCTATAAGGATCCACAAAGATTCCAACATTCAATCTCTATTGTGCTCTTGTTTATCCTTTGAAAGTAAGTCTTTTGATCATCTAAAAGAATCCACAAAGCTTCCAATAATCAACCACTATTGAGCACTTGATTATCCTTCGTAAACAAGTCTTTTGAACCTCTAAAAGGATCCTCAATGCTTCTAACAATCAATCTCTATTGAGCTATTGTTTATCCTTTAAAAACAAGTCTTTTGATCCTCTAAAAGGATCCACAAAGCATCCAACAATCAATCTATATTGAGCTCTTGTTTATCATTTGTAATAAAGACTTTTGATCCTCTAAAAGGATCCACAAAGCGTCCAACAATAAATATCTATTGAGGACTTGTTTATCCTTTAAAACAAGTCTTTTGATCATCTAAAAGGATCGTCAAAGCTTCCCACAATCAATCTCTATTGCGCTCTTATTTATCCTTTGAAAGCAAGTCTTTTGATCATCTATAAGGATCCACAAAGATTCCAACATTCAATCTCTATTGTGCTCTTGTTTATCATTTGAAAGTACGTCTTTTGATCATCTAAAAGAATCCACAAAGCTTCCAATAATCAACCACTATTGAGCTCTTGTTTATCATTTGTAATAAAGTCTTTTGAACCT
This sequence comes from Platycodon grandiflorus, assembly GCA_016624345.1. Taxonomy (NCBI): domain Eukaryota; kingdom Viridiplantae; phylum Streptophyta; class Magnoliopsida; order Asterales; family Campanulaceae; genus Platycodon; species Platycodon grandiflorus. Next base: position 50,598,764 of record CM028366.1, read on the forward strand.
CTAAAAGGATCCTCAAAGCTTCCAACAATCAATCTCTATTGAGCTCTTGTTTATCCTTTAAAAACAAGTCTTTTGGTCATCTAAAAGGATCGTCAAAGCTTCCCACAATCAATCTCTATTGCGCTCTTGTTTATCCTTTGAAATCAAGTCTTTTGATCATCTATAACGATCCACAAAGATTCCAACATTTAATCTCTATTGTGCTCTTTTTTATCCTTTGAAAGTAAGTCTTTTGATCATCTAAAAGTGTCCACAAAGCTTCCAATAATAAACCACTATTGAGCACTTATTTATCCTTCGTAAACAAGTCTTTTGAATCTCTAAAAGGTTCCTCAAAGCTTCCAACAATCAATCTCTATTGAGCTCTTGTTTATCCTTTAAAAACAAGTCTTTTGATCCTCTAAAAGGATCCACAAAGAATCAAACAATCAATATATATTGAGCTCTTGTTTATCTCTATTGAGGACTTGTTTATCCTTTAAAAACAAGTCTTTTGGTCATCTAAAAGGATCGTCAAAGCTTCCCACAATCAATCTCTATTGCGCTCTTGTTTATCCTTTGAAATCAAGTCTTTTGATCATCTATAAGGATCCACAAAGATTCCAACATTCAATCTCTATTGTGCTCTTGTTTATCCTTTGAAAGTAAGTCTTTTGATCATCTAAAAGAATCCACAAAGCTTCCAATAATCAACCACTATTGAGCACTTGTTTATCCTTCGTAAACAAGTCTTTTGAACCTCTAAAAGGATCCTCAAAGCTTCCAACAATCAATCTCTATTGAGCTCTTGTTTATCCTTTAAAAACAAGTCTTTTGATCCTCTAAAAGGATCCACAAAGCATCCAACAATCAATCTATATTGAGCTCTTGTTTATCATTTGTAATAAAGACTTTTGATCCTCTAAAATGATCCACAAAGCTTCCAACAATAAATCTCTATTGAGGACTTGTTTATCCTTTAAAAACAAGTCTTTTGGTCATCTAAAAGGATCGTCAAAGCTTCCCACAATCAATCTCTATTGCGCTCTTGTTTATCCTTTGAAATCAAGTCTTTTGATCATCTATAAGGATCCACAAAGATTCCAACATTCAATCTCTATTGTGCTCTTGTTTATCCTTTGAAAGTAAGTCTTTTGATTATCTAAAAGAATCCACAAAGCTTCCAATAATCAACCACTATTGAGCACTTGTTTATCCTTTGTAAACAAGTCTTTTGAACCTCTAAAAGGATCCTCAAAGCTTCCAACAATCAATCTCTATTGAGCTCTTGTTTATCCTTTAAAAACAAGTCTTTTGATCCTCTAAAAGGATCCACAAAGCATCCAACAATCAATCTATATTGAGCTCTTGTTTATCATTTGTAATAAAGACTTTTGATCCTCTAAAATGATCCACAAAGCTTCCAACAATAAATATCTATTGAGGACTTGTTTATCCTTTAAAACAAGTCTTTTGATCATCTAAAAGGATCGTCAAAGCTTCCCACAATCAATCTCTATTGCGCTCTTGTTTATCCTTTGAAAGCAAGTCTTTTGATCATCTATAAGGATCCACAAAGATTCCAACATTCAATCTCTATTGTGCTCTTGTTTATCCTTTGAAAGTAAGTCTTTTGATCATCTAAAAGAATCCACAAAGCTTCCAATAATCAACCACTATTGAGCACTTGTTTATCCTTTGTAAACAAGTCTTTTGAACCTCTAAAAGGATCCTCAAAGCTTCCAACAATCAATCTCTATTGAGCTCTTGTTTATCCTTTAAAACAAGTCTTTTGATCCTCTAAAAGGATCCACAAAGCATCCAACAATCAATCTATATTGAGCTCTTGTTTATCATTTGTAATAAAGACTTTTGATCCTCTAAAAGGATCCACAAAGCTTCCAACAATAAATCTCTATTGAGGACTTGTTTATCCTTTAAAAACAAGTCTTTTGATCATCTAAAAGGATCGTCAAAGCTTCCCACAATCAATCTCTATTGCGCTCTTGTTTATCCTTTGAAATCAAGTCTTTTGATCATCTATAAGGATCCACAAAGATTCCAACATTCAATCTCTATTGTGCTCTTGTTTATCCTTTGAAAGTAAGTCTTTTGATCATCTAAAAGAATCCACAAAGCTTCCAATAATCAACCACTATTGAGCACTTGTTTATCCTTTGTAAACAAGTCTTTTGAACCTCTAAAAGGATCCTCAAAGCTTCCAACAATCAATCTCTATTGAGCTCTTGTTTATCCTTTAAAACAAGTCTTTTGATCCTCTAAAAGGATCCACAAAGCATCCAACAATCAATCTATATTGAGCTCTTGTTTATCATTTGTAATAAAGACTTTTGATCCTCTAAAAGGATCCACAAAGCTTCCAACAATAAATCTCTATTGAGGACTTGTTTATCCTTTAAAACAAGTCTTTTGATCATCTAAAAGGATCGTCAAAGCTTCCCACAATCAATCTCTATTGCGCTCTTGTTTATCCTTTGAAAGCAAGTCTTTTGATCATCTATAAGGATCCACAAAGATTCCAACATTCAATCTCTATTGTGCTCTTGTTTATCCTTTGAAAGTAAGTCTTTTGATCATCTAAAAGAATCCACAAAGCTTCCAATAATCAACCACTATTGAGCACTTGTTTATCCTTTGTAAACAAGTCTTTTGAACCTCTAAAAGGATCCTCAAAGCTTCCAACAATCAATCTCTATTGAGCTCTTGTTTATCCTTTAAAAACAAGTCTTTTGATCCTCTAAAAGGATCCACAAAGCATCCAACAATCAATCTATATTGAGCTCTTGTTTATCATTTGTAATAAAGACTTTTGATCCTCTAAAAGGATCCACAAAGCTTCCAACAATAAATCTCTATTGAGGACTTGTTTATCCTTTAAAAACAAGTCTTTTGATCATCTAAAAGGATCGTCAAAGCTTCCCACAATCAATCTCTATTGCGCTCTTGTTTATCCTTTGAAATCAAGTCTTTTGATCATCTATAAGGATCCACAAAGATTCCAACATTCAATCTCTATTGTGCTCTTGTTTATCCTTTGAAAGTAAGTCTTTTGATCATCTAAAAGAATCCACAAAGCTTCCAATAATCAACCACTATTGAGCACTTGTTTATCCTTTGTAAACAAGTCTTTTGAACCTCTAAAAGGATCCTCAAAGCTTCCAACAATCAATCTCTATTGAGCTCTTGTTTATCCTTTAAAAACAAGTCTTTTGATCCTCTAAAAGGATCCACAAAGCATCCAACAATCAATCTATATTGAGCTCTTGTTTATCATTTGTAATAAAGACTTTTGATCCTCTAAAAGGATCCACAAAGCTTCCAACAATAAATCTCTATTGAGGACTTGTTTATCCTTTAAAAACAAGTCTTTTGATCATCTAAAAGGATCGTCAAAGCTTCCCACAATCAATCTCTATTGCGCTCTTGTTTATCCTTTGAAATCAAGTCTTTTGATCATCTATAAGGATCCACAAAGATTCCAACATTCAATCTCTATTGTGCTCTTGTTTATCCTTTGAAAGTAAGTCTTTTGATCATCTAAAAGAATCCACAAAGCTTCCAATAATCAACCACTATTGAGCACTTGTTTATCCTTTGTAAACAAGTCTTTTGAACCTCTAAAAGGATCCTCAAAGCTTCCAACAATCAATCTCTATTGAGCTCTTGTTTATCCTTTAAAAACAAGTCTTTTGATCCTCTAAAAGGATCCACAAAGCATCCAACAATCAATCTATATTGAGCTCTTGTTTATCATTTGTAATAAAGACTTTTGATCCTCTAAAAGGATCCACAAAGCTTCCAACAATAAATCTCTATTGAGGACTTGTTTATCCTTTAAAAACAAGTCTTTTGATCATCTAAAAGGATCGTCAAAGCTTCCCACAATCAATCTCTATTGCGCTCTTGTTTATCCTTTGAAATCAAGTCTTTTGATCATCTATAAGGATCCACAAAGATTCCAACATTCAATCTCTATTGTGCTCTTGTTTATCCTTTGAAAGTAAGTCTTTTGATCATCTAAAAGAATCCACAAAGCTTCCAATAATCAACCACTATTGAGCACTTGTTTATCCTTTGTAAACAAGTCTTTTGAACCTCTAAAAGGATCCTCAAAGCTTCCAACAATCAATCTCTATTGAGCTCTTGTTTATCCTTTAAAAACAAGTCTTTTGATCCTCTAAAAGGATCCACAAAGCATCCAACAATCAATCTATATTGAGCTCTTGTTTATCATTTGTAATAAAGACTTTTGATCCTCTAAAAGGATCCACAAAGCTTCCAACAATAAATCTCTATTGAGGACTTGTTTATCCTTTAAAACAAGTCTTTTGATCATCTAAAAGGATCGTCAAAGCTTCCCACAATCAATCTCTATTGCGCTCTTGTTTATCCTTTGAAAGCAAGTCTTTTGATCATCTATAAGGATCCACAAAGATTCCAACATTCAATCTCTATTGTGCTCTTGTTTATCCTTTGAAAGTAAGTCTTTTGATCATCTAAAAGAATCCACAAAGCTTCCAATAATCAACCACTATTGAGCACTTGTTTATCCTTTGTAAACAAGTCTTTTGAACCTCTAAAAGGATCCTCAAAGCTTCCAACAATCAATCTCTATTGAGCTCTTGTTTATCCTTTAAAAACAAGTCTTTTGATCCTCTAAAAGGATCCACAAAGCATCCAACAATCAATCTATATTGAGCTCTTGTTTATCATTTGTAATAAAGACTTTTGATCCTCTAAAAGGATCCACAAAGCTTCCAACAATAAATCTCTATTGAGGACTTGTTTATCCTTTAAAAACAAGTCTTTTGGTCATCTAAAAGGATCGTCAAAGCTTCCCACAATCAATCTCTATTGCGCTCTTGTTTATCCTTTGAAATCAAGTCTTTTGATCATCTATAAGGATCCACAAAGATTCCAACATTCAATCTCTATTGTGCTCTTGTTTATCCTTTGAAAGTAAGTCTTTTGATCATCTAAAAGAATCCACAAAGCTTCCAATAATCAACCACTATTGAGCACTTGTTTATCCTTTGTAAACAAGTCTTTTGAACCTCTAAAAGGATCCTCAAAGCTTCCAACAATCAATCTCTATTGAGCTCTTGTTTATCCTTTAAAAACAAGTCTTTTGATCCTCTAAAAGGATCCACAAAGCATCCAACAATCAATCTATATTGAGCTCTTGTTTATCATTTGTAATAAAGACTTTTGATCCTCTAAAAGGATCCACAAAGCTTCCAACAATAAATCTCTATTGAGGACTTGTTTATCCTTTAAAACAAGTCTTTTGATCATCTAAAAGGATCGCAAAGCTTCCCACAATCAATCTCTATTGCGCTCTTGTTTATCCTTTGAAATCAAGTCTTTTGATCATCTATAAGGATCCACAAAGATTCCAACATTCAATCTCTATTGTGCTCTTGTTTATCCTTTGAAAGTAAGTCTTTTGATCATCTAAAAGAATCCACAAAGCTTCCAATAATCAACCACTATTGAGCACTTGTTTATCCTTTGTAAACAAGTCTTTTGAACCTCTAAAAGGATCCTCAAAGCTTCCAACAATCAATCTCTATTGAGCTCTTGTTTATCCTTTAAAACAAGTCTTTTGATCCTCTAAAAGGATCCACAAAGCATCCAACAATCAATCTATATTGAGCTCTTGTTTATCATTTGTAATAAAGACTTTTGATCCTCTAAAAGGATCCACAAAGCTTCCAACAATAAATCTCTATTGAGGACTTGTTTATCCTTTAAAACAAGTCTTTTGATCATCTAAAAGGATCGTCAAAGCTTCCCACAATCAATCTCTATTGCGCTCTTGTTTATCCTTTGAAATCAAGTCTTTTGATCATCTATAAGGATCCACAAAGATTCCAACATTCAATCTCTATTGTGCTCTTGTTTATCCTTTGAAAGTAAGTCTTTTGATCATCTAAAAGAATCCACAAAGCTTCCAATAATCAACCACTATTGAGCACTTGTTTATCCTTTGTAAACAAGTCTTTTGAACCTCTAAAAGGATCCTCAAAGCTTCCAACAATCAATCTCTATTGAGCTCTTGTTTATCCTTTAAAAACAAGTCTTTTGATCCTCTAAAAGGATCCACAAAGCATCCAACAATCAATCTATATTGAGCTCTTGTTTATCATTTGTAATAAAGACTTTTGATCCTCTAAAAGGATCCACAAAGCTTCCAACAATAAATCTCTATTGAGGACTTGTTTATCCTTTAAAACAAGTCTTTTGATCATCTAAAAGGATCGTCAAAGCTTCCCACAATCAATCTCTATTGCGCTCTTGTTTATCCTTTGAAAGCAAGTCTTTTGATCATCTATAAGGATCCACAAAGATTCCAACATTCAATCTCTATTGTGCTCTTGTTTATCCTTTGAAAGTAAGTCTTTTGATCATCTAAAAGAATCCACAAAGCTTCCAATAATCAACCACTATTGAGCACTTGTTTATCCTTTGTAAACAAGTCTTTTGAACCTCTAAAAGGATCCTCAAAGCTTCCAACAATCAATCTCTATTGAGCTCTTGTTTATCCTTTAAAAACAAGTCTTTTGATCCTCTAAAAGGATCCACAAAGCATCCAACAATCAATCTATATTGAGCTCTTGTTTATCATTTGTAATAAAGACTTTTGATCCTCTAAAAGGATCCACAAAGCTTCCAACAATAAATCTCTATTGAGGACTTGTTTATCCTTTAAAAACAAGTCTTTTGATCATCTAAAAGGATCGCCAAAGCTTCCCACAATCAATCTCTATTGCGCTCTTGTTTATCCTTTGAAATCAAGTCTTTTGATCATCTATAAGGATCCACAAAGATTCCAACATTCAATCTCTATTGTGCTCTTGTTTATCCTTTGAAAGTAAGTCTTTTGATCATCTAAAAGAATCCACAAAGCTTCCAATAATCAACCACTATTGAGCACTTGTTTATCCTTTGTAAACAAGTCTTTTGAACCTCTAAAAGGATCCTCAAAGCTTCCAACAATCAATCTCTATTGAGCTCTTGTTTATCCTTTAAAAACAAGTCTTTTGATCCTCTAAAAGGATCCACAAAGCATCCAACAATCAATCTATATTGAGCTCTTGTTTATCATTTGTAATAAAGACTTTTGATCCTCTAAAAGGATCCACAAAGCTTCCAACAATAAATCTCTATTGAGGACTTGTTTATCCTTTAAAAACAAGTCTTTTGATCATCTAAAAGGATCGTCAAAGCTTCCCACAATCAATCTCTATTGCGCTCTTGTTTATCCTTTGAAATCAAGTCTTTTGATCATCTATAAGGATCCACAAAGATTCCAACATTCAATCTCTATTGTGCTCTTGTTTATCCTTTGAAAGTAAGTCTTTTGATCATCTAAAAGAATCCACAAAGCTTCCAATAATCAACCACTATTGAGCACTTGTTTATCCTTTGTAAACAAGTCTTTTGAACCTCTAAAAGGATCCTCAAAGCTTCCAACAATCAATCTCTATTGAGCTCTTGTTTATCCTTTAAAAACAAGTCTTTTGATCCTCTAAAAGGATCCACAAAGCATCCAACAATCAATCTATATTGAGCTCTTGTTTATCATTTGTAATAAAGACTTTTGATCCTCTAAAAGGATCCACAAAGCTTCCAACAATAAATCTCTATTGAGGACTTGTTTATCCTTTAAAAACAAGTCTTTTGATCATCTAAAAGGATCGCCAAAGCTTCCCACAATCAATCTCTATTGCGCTCTTGTTTATCCTTTGAAATCAAGTCTTTTGATCATCTATAAGGATCCACAAAGATTCCAACATTCAATCTCTATTGTGCTCTTGTTTATCCTTTGAAAGTAAGTCTTTTGATCATCTAAAAGAATCCACAAAGCTTCCAATAATCAACCACTATTGAGCACTTGTTTATCCTTTGTAAACAAGTCTTTTGAACCTCTAAAAGGATCCTCAAAGCTTCCAACAATCAATCTCTATTGAGCTCTTGTTTATCCTTTAAAAACAAGTCTTTTGATCCTCTAAAAGGATCCACAAAGCATCCAACAATCAATCTATATTGAGCTCTTGTTTATCATTTGTAATAAAGACTTTTGATCCTCTAAAAGGATCCACAAAGCTTCCAACAATAAATCTCTATTGAGGACTTGTTTATCCTTTAAAACAAGTCTTTTGATCATCTAAAAGGATCACAAAGCTTCCCACAATCAATCTCTATTGCGCTCTTGTTTATCCTTTGAAATCAAGTCTTTTGATCATCTATAAGGATCCACAAAGATTCCAACATTCAATCTCTATTGTGCTCTTGTTTATCCTTTGAAAGTAAGTCTTTTGATCATCTAAAAGAATCCACAAAGCTTCCAATAATCAACCACTATTGAGCACTTGTTTATCCTTTGTAAACAAGTCTTTTGAACTCTAAAAGGATCCTCAAAGCTTCCAACAATCAATCTCTATTGAGCTCTTGTTTATCCTTTAAAAACAAGTCTTTTGATCCTCTAAAAGGATCCACAAAGCATCCAACAATCAATCTATATTGAGCTCTTGTTTATCATTTGTAATAAAGACTTTTGATCCTCTAAAAGGATCCACAAAGCTTCCAACAATAAATCTCTATTGAGGACTTGTTTATCCTTTAAAAACAAGTCTTGGATCATCTAAAAGGATCGTCAAAGCTTCCCACAATCAATCTCTATTGCGCTCTTGTTTATCCTTTGAAATCAAGTCTTTTGATCATCTATAAGGATCCACAAAGATTCCAACATTCAATCTCTATTGTGCTCTTGTTTATCCTTTGAAAGCAAGTCTTTTGATCATCTAAAAGAATCCACAAAGCTTCCAATAATCAACCACTATTGAGCACTTGTTTATCCTTTGTAAACAAGTCTTTTGAACCTCTAAAAGGATCCTCAAAGCTTCCAACAATCAATCTCTATTGAGCTCTTGTTTATCCTTTAAAAACAAGTCTTTTGATCCTCTAAAAGGATCCACAAAGCATCCAACAATCAATCTATATTGAGCTCTTGTTTATCATTTGTAATAAAGACTTTGATCCTCTAAAAGGATCCACAAAGCTTCCAACAATAAATCTCTATTGAGGACTTGTTTATCCTTTAAAAACAAGTCTTTTGGTCATCTAAAAGGATCGTCAAAGCTTCCCACAATCAATCTCTATTGCGCTCCTTGTTTATCCTTTGAAATCAAGTCTTTGATCATCTATAAGGATCCACAAAGATTCCAAACATTCAATCTCTATCACAGGCTCTTGTTTATCCTTGAAAGTAAGTCTTTTGATCATCTAAAAGAATTACAGCTTCCAATAATCAACCACTATTGAGCACTTGTTTATCCTTCGTAAACAAGTCTTTGAACCTCTAAAAGGATCCTCAAAGCTTCCAACAATCAATCTCTATTGAGCTCTTGTTTATCCTTTAGAAATAAGTCTTTTGATCCTCTAAAAGGATCCACAAAGCATCCAAACAATCAATCTATATTGAGCTCTTGTTTATCATTTGTAATAAAGACTTTTGATCCTCTAAAAAAGGATCCACAAAGCTTCCAACAATAAATCTATCTGATTGAGGACTTGTTTATCCTTTTAAAAACAAGTCTTTTGGTCATCTAGTGCTGACGCCAAAGCTTCCCAATTTAGCTCTTGTTTATCCTTTGAAATCAAGTTTTTGATCATCTATAAGGATCCACAAAGATTCCAACATTCAATCTCTATTGTGCTCTTGTTTATCCTTTGGAAAGTAAGTCTTTTTGATCATCTAAAAGAATCCCAAAGCTTCCAATAATCAACTACTATTGAGCACTTGTTTATCCTTTGTAAATAAGTCTTTTGAACCTCTAAAAGGATCCTCAAAGCTTCCAACAATCATCTCTATTGAGCTCTTGTTTATCCTTTAAAAAAAGTCTTTTGATCTCCTCTAAAAGGATCTACAAAAATCAAACAATCAATATATATTGAGCTCTTGTTTTATCATTTGTAATAAAGACTCCTCTAAAAAAGGATCCACAAAGCTTCCAACAATAAAATCTCTATTGAGGACTTGTTTATCCTTTAAAAAACAAGTCTTTGGTCATCTAAAAGGATCACAAAGCTTCCCACAATCAATCTCTATTGCGCTCTTGTTTATCCTTTTGAAAGCAAGTCTTTTCATCATCTATAAGGATCCACAAAGATTCCAACATTCAATCTCTATTGTGCTCTTGTTTATCCTTTTCTTTGAAAGTAAGTCTTTTGATCATCTAAAAGAATCACAAAGCTTCCATAATCAACCACTATTGAGCACTTGTTTATCCTTCGTAAAATAAGTCTTTTGAACCTCTAAAAGGATCCTCAAAGCTTCCAACAATGAATTTCTATTGAGCTCTTGTTTATCCTTTAAAAACAAGTCTTTTGATCCTCTAAAAGGATCCACAAAGCATCAAACAATCAATCTATATTGAGCTCTTGTTTATCATTTTGTAATAAAGTACTTTTGATCCTAAAAAGGATCCACAAAGCTTCCAAACAATAAATCCTATTGAGGACTTGTTTATCCTTTAAAACAAGTCCTTGGGTCATCTAAAAGGATCGCCAAAGATTCCTACAATCAATCTCTCATTGGCGCTTCTTGTTTATCATTTTCTTGAAATCAAGTCTTTTGATCATCTATAAGTGATCCACAAAGATTCCGTAAATATTCACCCTCTATTGTGCCTCGCTTATCCTTTGGAAAGTAAGTCTTTGATCATCTAAAAGAATCCATATAAGCTTCCAATAATCAACTACTATTGAGTACTTGATTATTCCGAAATGTCTTTGAACCTCTAAAAGGATCTCAAAGCTTCCTTTTGGCTAAATGAATCTCTATTGAGCTCTTGTTTATCCTTTAGAAATAAGCTTTCCTTTGATCCTCTAAAAGGATCTACAAAGCATCCAACAAATCGTAATCTATATTGAGCTCTTTTGTTATCATTTGTAATAAAGACTTTTGATCCTCTAAAGGATTCCACAAAGCTTCCAAATAAAATCTCTATTGAGGACTTGTTTATCCCAAAAACAAGTCTTTGGTCATCTAAAAGGAATGCCACAGCATTCCCAATCAGATCCTATTGCGGTTTATCCTTTGAAATCAAGTCTTTTGATCATCTATAAGGATTCCAAAGATTCCAACATCTAATCTCTATTGTGCTCTTGGCTATCCTTTTGAAAGTAAGGCCTTTGATCATCTAAAAGAATCTTACAAAGCTTACAATAATCAACTACTATTGAGCACTTGTTTATCCTTT
>CM028366.1:50610130-50655576 GCA_016624345.1 Platycodon grandiflorus
AAGGATCCACAAGGATTCCAACATTCAATCTCTATTGTGCTCTTGTTTATCCTTTGAAAGTAAGTCTTTTGATCATCTAAAAGAATTCACAAAGCTTCCAATAATCAACCACTATTGAGCACTTGTTTATCCTTTGTAAACAATTCTTTTGAACGTCTAAAAGGATCCTCAAAGCTTCCAATAATCAATCTTTATTGAGCTCTTGTTTATCCTTTAAAAACAATTCTTTTGATCCTCTAAAAGGATCCACAAAGCATCCAACAATCAATCTATATTGAGCTCCTGTTTATCATTTGTAATAAAGACTTTTGATCCTCTAAAAGGATCCTCAAAGCTTCCAACAATAAATCTCTATTGAGGACTTGTTTATCCCTTAAAAAAAAAGACTTTTGATCATCTATAAGGATCACAAAGCTTTGCCAATCAATCTCTATTGCGCTCTTGTTTATCCTTTTGAAAGAAAGTCTTTTGATCATCTATAAGGATCCACAAAAATTCCAACATTCAATCTCTATTGTGCTCTTTGTTTATCTTTGAATGCAAGTCTTTTGATCATCTAAAAGAATCCACAAAGCTTGCAATAATCAACTCACTATTGAGCACTTGTTTATCCTTGTAAACAAGTCTTTTGAACCTCTAAAAGCGATCCTCAAAGCTTCCAACAATCAATCTCTATTGAGCTCTTGTTTATCCTTTTAAACAAGTCTTTTGATCCTCTAAAAGGATCTGACAAAGCATCCAAACAATCAATCTATATTGAGCTCCTGTTTATCATTTGTAATAAAGACTTGATCCTCTAAAAGGATCCACAAAGCTTCCAACAATAAATCTCTATTCCCAAGACCCACAAGTTATAACTTGGAACCACGCTTTGAATTACCTTATGAAACGTACGCCTAGGACTTGAATAACAATCACAAGGGAGATCGCAACCCTTAGTTTCGTAATGAACTAAGAACCTTGATCGATTGAAACCCTTAACTATTGAATAATTAAGAACCACGAATTAGAAAGTAAACACAAACTCAATCCAAAGTTTGCAAAATTCTAACAAAACTTAATTTGTCAAAAAGAGTTGAAAACTCACAATATTCATTAATCAAAAACGCCTAGCCATTACAATGAAATAAGTCGCCTACTTATAGGCTTTGGAAAAGAAAAACCTAATGAATCTAGGAGAATATTAATTACCTAAAATTAAACTAAGAAAGTAATAAAAGTTCTCTAACAATAAGAATCCTAATAAAAAAGGAAAACTAAAACATACTTTAAATAAGATAGACTTTCCAAGCCAAGGAAGGAGCAAGGAAAGTGCTAATAAAAGGAAATATAAAACATACTTGAAATAAGATAGACTTTCCAAGCCAAGAAGGAGCAAGGAAAGGGAAGAATACAATCCTGTTTTTCTAAAGGCCCACTTTTGAAAACGCATTTTGGCCTCCAAAGTCATCCATTTAGTATTAAAAGGCTCCCAAAATCATCCTTGAACTTATGGCTCACTTTTTAAGGCTTTTGCTTCCAAAAATGTCATTTAAGCCCTCAAACTTTCCTAAACATGTTGGACTTCAATCATAGTCACCATATTGGCCTCTTCAATTGACTTCCATGCTTGGGTTTGTTTTGGACTTGTAACATAAGGCTTGCTAAAGCTTGGTTCACGGTCCCCATCATTCTCCCCTTCTTCGAAAGGATTCGCCCTCGAATCATCACCTCGCTTGTATTGAATGAGGTAAGGAAACATCTTTATGAATTTGATTGAACAAACGTGCCTCTCATCCGAATATTCCCGTGAGGTGGATGGAACAAAGCTAGAGAAAATAATGTGAACATCAGTATATAAAATAAAACTCGCACTTTCTTTTTCTCCCTCTTCTACTTTTCTCTCACTTTTCACTCTCTCAACATTCTCTTTCTCACACCTCTTTCTCACTATCTTTTCTCTCTCAAGCGCTCTCTTTCAAGTGTTTCTTTCTCAACATTTTGCTCGGCCTCAAATCTTTCTCTGTCATGGGCTCCATTGGGGACAAAGGGACAAGAGTGAATTTCTTTTGATTGGATACAAAAGAAAACTGGTGAATCCATCATGCTTAACTCGACGATCAAGTACCCACGGTAGACCTAGTACCAATTGCTCAACTTGTGACGGCATCACATCACACCAAACTTCATCTTTATAATCCCTAATAGAAAAAGAAATTAGTGCTTGTTTAGTCACTTTAATTTCTCGACCTTCATGCAGCCACTTGTAAGGGTAAAGAAGCCTTTGGACATGAATACCCAACTTGTCAATAACTTTTGTACTCACCAAATTATTAGTATCACTATATCCATCAATAGTTAGATTACAAACCCTTCCTTTGATTGTACAACGGAATGAAAGGTATCTAACATATCCTCCAATATACTCCACCTTTTTTTTTTTTTCAATGTAGGATGCAATCCACAAAGAAAGCAAGAATAGAATAATAATTAAGAACGAATGAATGGATATGGAATAAATGATAAATTGCAATTATGGTTTTCTCTCTCTTTTTTTTTTTACTACAGCTTGGCCGAATTAATAAGGACTAATTCTGCCTTGTTTTTTTTTTTTTTTTGTAATCTAGCCTCTTTTGGGACGGCTTGAAGAAGAAAAGATGAAGAAAATTCTGTGGCACAAAAAGATGAGTAGATAAGATAGTGTATGGATTATGGAATGAAGAATTTAAGAACAAGGAATAAAATAGGGATAGAAAGATTGTTAACAATAGCCTTTGCTCGATACCAACCGATGTGATTCCCAACGAGACCCACAAGTTATAACGAACTTGGAACCACGCTGAATTACCTCGCGGAAACGTACGCCTAGGACTTGAATAACAATCAAAAGGGAGATCGCAACCCTTAGTTTCGTAATGAACTAAGAACCTTGATCGATTCGAAACCCTTAACTATTGAATAATTAAGAACCACGAATTAGAAAGTAAACACAAACTCAATCCAAAGTTTGCAAAATTCTAACAAAACTTAATTTGTCAAAAAGAGTTGAAAACTCACAATATTCATTAATCAAAAACGTCTAGCCATTACAATGAAAGAAGTCGCCTATTTATAGGCTTTGGAAAAGAAAAACCTAATGAATCTAGGAGAATATTAATTGCCTAAAATTAAACTAAGAAAGTAATAAAAGTTCTCTAACAATAAGAATCCTAATAAAAAAGGAAAACTAAAACATACTTTAAATAAGATAGACTTTCCAAGCCAAGGAAGGAGCAAGGAAAGTGCTAATAAAAGGAAAAATAAAACATACTTGAAATAAGATAGACTTTCCAAGCCAAGGAAGGAGCAAGGAAAGTGGGAAGAATACAAATCCCGTTTTTCTAAAGGCCCACTTTTGAAAAACGCATTTTGGCCTCTAAAACTCATCCATTTAGTATTAAAAGGCTCCCAAAATCATCCTTGAACTTATGGGCTCACTTTTTAAGGCTTTTGCTTCCAAAAAATGTCATTTAAGCCCTCAAACTTTCCTAAACATGTTGGACTTCAATCATAGTCACCATATTGGCCTCTTCAATTGACTTCCATGCTTGGGTTTGTTTTTGGACTTGCAACATAAGGCTTGCTAAAGCTTGGTTCACGGTCCTCATCAACTTGTTTATCCTTTAAAATCAAGTCTTTTGATCATCTAAAAGGATCTAAGCTTTCCACAATCAATCTCTATTGCGCTCTTGTTTATCCTTTGAAAGCAAGTCTTTTGATCATCTATAAGGATCCACAAAGATTCCAACATTCAATCTCTATTGTGCTCTTGTTTATCCTTTGAAAGCAAGTCTTTTGATCATCTAAAAGAATCCACAAAGCTTCCAATAATCAAGCACTATTGAGAACTTGTTTATCCTTTGTAAACAAGTCTTTTGAACCTCTAAAAGGATCCTCAAAGCTTCCAACAATCAATCTCTATTGAGCTCTTGTTTATCCTTTAAAAACAAGTCTTTTGATCCTCTAAAAGGATCCACAAAGCATCCAAAAATCAATCTATATTGAGCTCTTGTTTATCATTTGTAA
Source organism: Platycodon grandiflorus (assembly GCA_016624345.1). Classification (NCBI taxonomy): domain Eukaryota; kingdom Viridiplantae; phylum Streptophyta; class Magnoliopsida; order Asterales; family Campanulaceae; genus Platycodon; species Platycodon grandiflorus. The sequence continues at coordinate 50,614,175 of CM028366.1, forward strand.
TAAAGACTTTTGATCCTCTAAAAGGATCCACAAAGCTTCCAACAATAAATCTCTATTGAGGACTTGTTTATCCTTTAAAATCAAGTCTTTTGATCATCTAAAAGGATCATCAAAGCTTCCCACAATCAATCTCTATTGCGCTCTTGTTTATCCTTTGAAAGCAAGTCTTTTGATCATCTATAAGGATCCACAAAGATTCCAACATTCAATCTCTATTGTGCTCTTGTTTATCCTTTGAAAGCAAGTCTTTTGATCATCTAAAAGAATCCACAAAGCTTCCAATAATCAACCACTATTGAGCACTTGTTTATCCTTTGTAAACAAGTCTTTTGAACCTCTAAAAGGATCCTCAAAGCTTCCAACAATCAATCTCTATTGAGCTCTTGTTTATCCTTTAAAAACAAGTCTTTTGATCCTCTAAAAGGATCCACAAAGCATCCAACAATCAACCTATATTGAGCTCTTGTTTATCATTTGTAAAGACTTTTGATCCTCTAAAAGGATCCACAAAGCTTCCAACAATAAATCTCTATTGAGGACTTGTTTATCCTTTAAAACAAGTCTTTTGATCATCTAAAAGGATCGTCAAAGCTTCCCACAATCAATCTCTATTGCGCTCTTGTTTATCCTTTGAAAGCAAGTCTTTTGATCATCTATAAGGATCCACAAAGATTCCAACATTCAATCTCTATTGTGCTCTTGTTTATCCTTTGAAAGTAAGTCTTTTGATCATCTAAAAGAATCCACAAAGCTTCCAATAATCAACCACTATTGAGCACTTGTTTATCCTTTGTAAACAAGTCTTTTGAACCTCTAAAAGGATCCTCAAAGCTTCCAACAATCAATCTCTATTGAGCTCTTGTTTATCCTTTAAAACAAGTCTTTTGATCCTCTAAAAGGATCCACAAAGCATCCAACAATCAATCTATATTGAGCTCTTGTTTATCATTTGTAATAAAGACTTTTGATCCTCTAAAAGGATCCACAAAGCTTCCAACAATAAATCTCTATTGAGGACTTGTTTATCCTTTAAAAAAGTCTTTTGATCATCTAAAAGGATCGTCAAAGCTTCCCACAATCAATCTCTATTGCGCTCTTGTTTATCCTTTGAAAGAAAGTCTTTTGATCATCTATAAGGATCCACAAAGATTCCAACATTCAATCTCTATTGTGCTCTTGTTTATCCTTTGAAAGCAAGTCTTTTGATCATCTAAAAGAATCCACAAAGCTTCCAATAATCAACCACTATTGAGCACTTGTTTATCCTTTGTAAACAAGTCTTTTGAACCTCTAAAAGGATCCTCAAAGCTTCCAACAATCAATCCTATTGAGCTCTTGTTTATCCTTTAAAAACAAGTCTTTTGATCCTCTAAAAGGATCCACAAAGCATCCAACAATCAATCTATATTGAGCTCTTGTTTATCATTTGTAAAAAGACTTTTGATCCTCTAAAAGGATCCACAAAGCTTCCAACAATAAATCTCTATTGAGGACTTGTTTATCCTTTAAAAACAAGTCTTTTGATCATCTAAAAGGATCGTCAAAGCTTCCAACAATCAATCTCTATTGAGCTCTTGTTTATCCTTTGAAAGCAAGTCTTTTGATCATCTAAAAGGATCCACAAAGATTCCAACAATCAATCTCTATTGCGCTCTTGTTTATCCTTTGAAAGCAAGTCTTTTGATCATCTATAAGGATCCACAAAGATTCCAACATTCAATCTATTGTTCTTGTTTATCCTTTGAAAGCAAGTCTTTTGATCATCTAAAAGAATCCACAAAGCTTCCAATAATCAACCACTATTGAGCACTTGTTTATCCTTTGTAAACAAGTCTTTTGAACCTCTAAAAGGATCCTCAAAGCTTCCAACAATCAATCTCTATTGAGCTCTTGTTTATCCTTTAAAAACAAGTCTTTTGATCCTCTAAAAGGATCCACAAAGCATCCAACAATCAATCTATATTGAGCTCTTGTTTATCATTTGTAATAAAGACTTTTGATCCTCTAAAAGGATCCACAAAGCTTCCAACAATAAATCTCTATTGAGGACTTGTTTATCCTTTAAAAACAAGTCTTTTGATCATCTAAAAGGATCGTCAAAGCTTTCCACAATCAATCTCTATTGCGCTCTTGTTTATCCTTTGAAAGCAAGTCTTTTGATCATCTATAAGGATCCACAAAGATTCCAACATTCAATCTCTATTGTGCTCTTGTTTATCCTTTGAAAGCAAGTCTTTTGATCATCTAAAAGAATCCACAAAGCTTCCAATAATCAACCACTATTGAGCACTTGTTTATCCTTTGTAAACAAGTCTTTTGAACCTCTAAAAGGATCCTCAAAGCTTCCAACAATCAATCTCTATTGAGCTCTTGTTTATCCTTTAAAACAAGTCTTTTGATCCTCTAAAAGGATCCACAAAGCATCCAACAATCAATCTATATTGAGCTCTTGTTTATCATTTGTAAAGACTTTTGATCCTCTAAAAGGATCCACAAAGCTTCCAACAATAAATCTCTATTGAGGACTTGTTTATCCTTTAAAAACAAGTCTTTTGATCATCTAAAAGGATCGTCAAAGCTTTCCACAATCAATCTCTATTGCGCTCTTGTTTATCCTTTGAAAGCAAGTCTTTTGATCATCTATAAGGATCCACAAAGATTCCAACATTCAATCTCTATTGTGCTCTTGTTTATCCTTTGAAAGCAAGTCTTTTGATCATCTAAAAGAATCCACAAAGCTTCCAATAATCAACCACTATTGAGCACTTGTTTATCCTTTGTAAACAAGTCTTTTGAACCTCTAAAAGGATCCTCAAAGCTTCCAACAATCAATCTCTATTGAGCTCTTGTTTATCCTTTTAAAACAAGTCTTTTGATCCTCTAAAAGGATCCACAAAGCATCCAACAATCAATCTATATTGAGCTCTTGTTTATCATTTGTAAAAAGACTTTTGATCCTCTAAAAGGATCCACAAAGCTTCCAACAATAAATCTCTATTGAGGACTTGTTTATCCTTTAAAACAAGTCTTTTGATCATCTAAAAGGATCGTCAAAGCTTCCCACAATCAATCTCTATTGCGCTCTTGTTTATCCTTTGAAAGCAAGTCTTTTGATCATCTATAAGGATCCACAAAGATTCCAACATTCAATCTCTATTGTGCTCTTGTTTATCCTTTGAAAGCAAGTCTTTTGATCATCTAAAAGAATCCACAAAGCTTCCAATAATCAACCACTATTGAGCACTTGTTTATCCTTTGTAAACAAGTCTTTTGAACCTCTAAAAGGATCCTCAAAGCTTCCAACAATCAATCTCTATTGAGCTCTTGTTTATCCTTTAAAACAAGTCTTTTGATCCTCTAAAAGGATCCACAAAGCATCCAACAATCAATCTATATTGAGCTCTTGTTTATCATTTGTAATAAAGACTTTTGATCCTCTAAAAGGATCCACAAAGCTTCCAACAATAAATCTCTATTGAGGACTTGTTTATCCTTTAAAACAAGTCTTTTGATCATCTAAAAGGATCGTCAAAGCTTTCCACAATCAATCTCTATTACGCTCTTGTTTATCCTTTGAAAGCAAGTCTTTTGATCATCTATAAGGATCTACAAAGATTCCAACATTCAATCTCTATTGTGCTCTTGTTTATCCTTGGAAAGCAAGTCTTTTGATCATCTAAAAGAATCCACAAAGCTTCCAATAATCAACCACTATTGAGAACTTGTTTATCCTTTGTAAACATGTCTTTTGAACCTCTAAAAGGATCCTCAAAGCTTCCAACAATCAATCTCTATTGAGCTCTTATTTATCCTTTAAAAACAAGTCTTTTGATCCTCTAAAAGGATCCACAAAGCATCCAACAATCAATCTATATTGAGCTCTTGTTTATCATTTGTAATAAAGACTTTTGATCCTCTAAAAGGATCCACAAAGCTTCCAACAATAAATCTCTATTGAGGACTTGTTTATCCTTTAAAAAAAGTCTTTTGATCATCTAAAAGGATCGTCAAAGCTTCCCACAATCAATCTCTATTGCGCTCTTGTTTATCCTTTGAAAGCAAGTCTTTTGATCATCTATAAGGATCCACAAAGATTCCAACATTCAATCTCTATTGTGCTCTTGTTTATCCTCTGAAAGCAAGTCTTTTGATCATCTAAAAGAATCCACAAAGCTTCCAATAATCAACCACTATTGAGCACTTGTTTATCCTTTGTAAACAAGTCTTTTAAACCTCTAATAGGATCCTCAAAGCTTCCAACAATCAATCTCTATTGAGCTCTTGTTTATCCTTTAAAAACAAGTCTTTTGATCCTTTAAAAGGATCCACAAAGCATCCAACAATCAATCTATATTGAGCTCTTGTTTATCATTTGTAATAAAGACTTTTGATCCTCTAAAAGGATCCACAAAGCTTCCAACAATAAATCTCTATTGAGGACTTGTTTATCCTTTAAAAAAAGTCTTTTGATCATCTAAAAGGATCATCAAAGCTTCCCATAATCAATCTCTATTGCGCTCTTGTTTATCCTTTGAAAGCAAGTCATTTGATCATCTATAAGGATCCACAAAGATTCCAACATTCAATCTCTATTGTGCTCTTGTTTATCCTTTGAAAGCAAGTCTTTTGATCATCTAAAAGAATCCACAAAGCTTCCAATAATCAACCACTATTGAACACTTGTTTATCCTTTGTAAACAAGTCTTTTGAACCTCTAAAAGGATCCTCAAAGCTTCCAACAATCAATCTCTATTGAGCTCTTGTTTATCCTTTAAAAACAAGTCTTTTGATCCTCTAAAAGGATCCACAAAGCATCCAACAATCAATCTATATTGAGCTCTTGTTTATCATTTGTAAAAAGACTTTTGATCCTCTAAAAGGATCCACAAAGCTTCCAACAATCAATCTATATTGAGCTCTTGTTTATCATTTAAAAAAGACTTTTGATCATCTAAAAGGATCCACAAAGCTTCCAACAATAAATCTCTATTGAGGACTTGTTTATCCTTTAAAACAAGTCTTTTGATCATCTAAAGGATCCACAAAGATTCCCACAATCAATCTCTATTGTGCTCTTGTTTATCCTTTGAAAGCAAGTCTTTTGATCATCTATAAGGATCCACAAAGATTCCAACATTCAATCTCTATTGTGCTCTTGTTTATCCTTTGAAAGCAAGTCTTTTGATCATCTAAAAGAATCCACAAAGCTTCCAATAATCAACCACTATTGAGCACTTGTTTATCCTTTGTAAACAAGTCTTTTGAACCTCTAAAAGGATCCTCAAAGCTTCCAACAATCAATCTCTATTGAGCTCTTGTTTATCCTTTAAAACAAGTCTTTTGATCCTCTAAAAGGATCCACAAAGCATCCAACAATCAATCTATATTGAGCTCTTGTTTATCATTTGTAATAAAGACTTTTGATCCTCTAAAAGGATCCACAAAGCTTCCAACAATAAATCTCTATTGAGGACTTGTTTATCCTTTTAAAAAAGTCTTTTGATCATCTAAAAGGATCGTCAAAGCTTCCCACAATCAATCTCTATTGCGCTCTTGTTTATCCTTTGAAAGCAAGTCTTTTGATCATCTATAAGGATCCACAAAGATTCCAACATTCAATCTCTATTGTGCTCTTGTTTATCCTTTGAAAGCAAGTCTTTTGATCATCTAAAGGATCCACAAAGCTTCCAACAATCAATCTCTATTGAGCTCTTGTTTATCCTTTGAAAGCAAGTCTTTTGATCATCTAAAAGGATCCACAAAGCTTCCAACAATCAATCTCTATTGAGCTCTTGTTTATCCTTTAAAATCAAGTCTTTTGATCCTCTAAAAGGATCCACAAAGCTTCCAACAATCAATCTCTATTGAGCTCTTGTTTATCCTTTGAAAGCAAGTCTTTTGATCATCTAAAAGGATCCACAAAGATTCCAACAATCAATCTCTATTGTGCTCTTGTTTATCCTTTGAAAGCAAGTCTTTTGATCATCTATAAGGATCCACAAAGATTCCAACATTCAATCTCTATTGTGCTCTTGTTTATCCTTTGAAAGCAAGTCTTTTGATCATCTAAAAGAATCCACAAAGCTTCCAATAATCAACCACTATTGAGCACTTGTTTATCCTTTGTAAACAAGTCTTTTGAACCTCTAAAAGGATCCTCAAAGCTTCCAACAATCAATCTCTATTGAGCTCTTGTTTATCCTTTAAAAACAAGTCTTTTGATCCTCTAAAAGGATCCACAAAGCATCCAACAATCAATCTATATTGAGCTCTTGTTTATCATTTGTAAAAAGACTTTTGATCCTCTAAAAGGATCCACAAAGCTTCCAACAATAAATCTCTATTGAGGACTTGTTTATCCTTTAAAACAAGTCTTTTGATCATCTAAAAGGATCGTCAAAGCTTCCACAATCAATCTCTATTGCGCTCTTGTTTATCCTTTGAAAGCAAGTCTTTTGATCATCTATAAGGATCCACAAAGATTCCAACATTCAATCTCTATTGTGCTCTTGTTTATCCTTTGAAAGTAAGTCTTTTGATCATCTAAAAGAATCCACAAAGCTTCCAATAATCAACCACTATTGAGCACTTGTTTATCCTTTGTAAACAAGTCTTTTGAACCTCTAAAAGGATCCTCAAAGCTTCCAACAATCAATCTCTATTGAGCTCTTGTTTATCCTTTAAAAACAAGTCTTTTGATCTCTAAAAGGATCCACAAAGCATCCAACAATCAATCTATATTGAGCTCTTGTTTATCATTTGTAATAAAGACTTTTGATCCTCTAAAAGGATCCACAAAGCTTCCAACAATAAATCTCTATTGAGGACTTGTTTATCCTTTGAAAAAGTCTTTTGATCATCTAAAAGGATCACAAAGCTTCCAACAATCAATCTCTATTGAGCTCTTGTTTATCCTTTGAAACAAGTCTTTTGATCATCTAAAAGGATCCACAAAGATTCCAACATTCAATCTCTATTGTGCTCTTGTTTATCCTTTGAAAACAAGTCTTTTGATCCTCTAAAAGGATCCACAAAGATTCCAACAATCAATCTCTATTGAGCTCTTGTTTATCCTTTGAAATAAGTCTTTTGATCCTCTAAAAGGATCCACAAAGCTTCCAACAATCAATCTCTATTGAGGACTTGTTTATCCTTTAAAATCAAGTCTTTTGATCATCTAAAAGGATCCACAAAGCTTCCAACAATCAATCTCTATTGAGCTCTTGTTTATCCTTTGAAAGCAAGTCTTTTGATCATCTATAAGGATCCACAAAGATTCCAACATTCAATCTCTATTGTGCTCTTGTTTATCCTTTGAAAGCAAGTCTTTTGATCATCTATAAGGATCCACAAAGATTCCAACATTCAATCTCTATTGTGCTCTTGTTTATCCTTTGAAAGCAAGTCTTTTGATCATCTAAAAGAATCCACAAAGCTTCCAATAATCAACCACTATTGAGCACTTGTTTATCCTTTGTAAACAAGTCTTTTGAACCTCTAAAAGGATCCTCAAAGCTTCCAACAATCAATCTCTATTGAGCTCTTGTTTATCCTTTAAAAACAAGTCTTTTGATCCTCTAAAAGGATCCACAAAGCATCCAACAATCAATCTATATTGAGCTCTTGTTTATCATTTGTAAAAAGACTTTTGATCCTCTAAAAGGATCCACAAAGCTTCCAACAATAAATCTCTATTGAGGACTTGTTTATCCTTTAAAAACAAGTCTTTTGATCATCTAAAAGGATCGTCAAAGCTTCCCACAATCAATCTCTATTGCGCTCTTGTTTATCCTTTGAAAGCAAGTCTTTTGATCATCTATAAGGATCCACAAAGATTCCAACATTCAATCTCTATTGTGCTCTTGTTTATCCTTTGAAAGCAAGTCTTTTGATCATCTAAAAGAATCCACAAAGCTTCCAATAATCAACCACTATTGAGCACTTGTTTATCCTTTGTAAACAAGTCTTTTGAACCTCTAAAAGGATCCTCAAAGCTTCCAACAATCAATCTCTATTGAGCTCTTGTTTATCCTTTAAAAACAAGTCTTTTGATCCTCTAAAAGGATCCACAAAGCATCCAACAATCAATCTATATTGAGCTCTTGTTTATCATTTGTAAGACTTTTGATCCTCTAAAAGGATCCACAAAGCTTCCAACAATAAATCTCTATTGAGGACTTGTTTATCCTTTAAAACAAGTCTTTTGATCATCTAAAAGGATCGTCAAAGCTTCCACAATCAATCTCTATTGCGCTCTTGTTTATCCTTTGAAAGCAAGTCTTTTGATCATCTATAAGGATCCACAAAGATTCCAACATTCAATCTCTATTGTGCTCTTGTTTATCCTTTGAAAGCAAGTCTTTTGATCATCTAAAAGAATCCACAAAGCTTCCAATAATCAACCACTATTGAGCACTTGTTTATCCTTTGTAAACAAGTCTTTTGAACCTCTAAAAGGATCCTCAAAGCTTCCAACAATCAATCTCTATTGAGCTCTTGTTTATCCTTTAAAAACAAGTCTTTTGATCCTCTAAAAGGATCCACAAAGCATCCAACAATCAATCTATATTGAGCTCTTGTTTATCATTTGTAAAAGACTTTTGATCCTCTAAAAGGATCCACAAAGCTTCCAACAATAAATCTCTATTGAGGACTTGTTTATCCTTTAAAAACAAGTCTTTTGATCATCTAAAAGGGATCGTCCAAAGCTTCCCACAATCAATCTCTATTGCGCTCTTGTTTATCCTTTGAAAGCAAGTCTTTTGATCATCTATAAGGATCCACAAAGATTCCAACATTCAATCTCTATTGTGCTCTTGTTTATCCTTTGAAAGCAAGTCTTTTGATCATCTAAAAGAATCCACAAAGCTTCCAATAATCAACCACTATTGAGCACTTGTTTATCCTTTGTAAACAAGTCTTTTGAACCTCTAAAAGGATCCTCAAAGCTTCCAACAATCAATCTCTATTGAGCTCTTGTTTATCCTTTAAAAACAAGTCTTTTGATCCTCTAAAAGGATCCACAAAGCATCCAACAATCAATCTATATTGAGCTCTTGTTTATCATTTGTAATAAAGACTTTTGATCCTCTAAAAGGATCCACAAAGCTTCCAACAATAAATCTCTATTGAGGACTTGTTTATCCTTTAAAACAAGTCTTTTGATCATCTAAAAGGATCGTCAAAGCTTCCCACAATCAATCTCTATTGCGCTCTTGTTTATCCTTTGAAAGCAAGTCTTTTGATCATCTATAAGGATCCACAAAGATTCCAACATTCAATCTCTATTGTGCTCTTGTTTATCCTTTGAAAGCAAGTCTTTTGATCATCTAAAAGAATCCACAAAGCTTCCAATAATCAACCACTATTGAGCACTTGTTTATCCTTTGTAAACAAGTCTTTTGAACCTCTAAAAGGATCCTCAAAGCTTCCAACAATCAATCTCTATTGAGCTCTTGTTTATCCTTTAAAAACAAGTCTTTTGATCCTCTAAAAGGATCCACAAAGCATCCAACAATCAATCTATATTGAGCTCTTGTTTATCATTTGTAATAAAGACTTTTGATCCTCTAAAAGGATCCACAAAGCTTCCAACAATAAATCTCTATTGAGGACTTGTTTATCCTTTAAAAACAAGCCTTTTGATCATCTAAAAGGATCGTCAAAGCTTCCCACAATCAATCTCTATTGCGCTCTTGTTTATCCTTTGAAAGCAAGTCTTTTGATCATCTATAAGGATCCACAAAGATTCCAACATTCAATCTCTATTGTGCTCTTGTTTATCCTTTGAAAGCAAGTCTTTTGATCATCTAAAAGAATCCACAAAGCTTCCAATAATCAACCACTATTGAGCACTTGTTTATCCTTTGTAAACAAGTCTTTTGAACCTCTAAAAGGATCCTCAAAGCTTCCAACAATCAATCTCTATTGAGCTCTTGTTTATCCTTTAAAAACAAGTCTTTTGATCCTCTAAAAGGATCCACAAAGAATCAAACAATCAATCTATATTGAACTCTTGTTTATCATTTGTAATAAAGACTTTTGATCCTCTAAAAGGATCCACAAAGCTTCCAACAATAAATCTCTATTGAGGACTTGTTTATCCTTTAAAAACAAGTCTTTTGATCATCTAAAAGGATCGTCAAAGCTTCCCACAATCAATCTCTATTGCGCTCTTGTTTATCCTTTGAAAGCAAGTCTTTTGATCATCTATAAGGATCTACAAAGATTCCAACATTCAATCTCTATTGTACTCTTGTTTATACTTTGAAAGCAAGTCTTTTGATCATCTAAAAGAATCCACAAAGCTTCCAATAATCAACCACTATTGAGCACTTGTTTATCCTTTGTAAACAAGTCTTTTGATCCTCTAAAAGGATCCACAAAGCTTCCAACAATCAGTCTCTATTGAGCTCTTGTTTATCCTTTAAAAACAAGTCTTTTCCTCTAAAAGGATCCACAAAGCTTCCAACAATCAATCTCTATTGAGCTCTTGTTTATCCTTTTAAAAAAGTCTTTTGATCCTCTAAAAGGATCCACAAAGCTTCCAACAATCAATCTCTATTGAGCTCTTGTTTATCCTTTGTAATAAAGTCTTTTGATCATCTAAAAGGATCCACAAAGCTTCCAACAATCAATCTCTATTGAGCTCTTGTTTATCCTTTGAAAACAAGTCTTTTGATCATCTAAAAGGATCCACAAAGCTTCCAACAATCAATCTCTATTGAGCTCTTGTTTATCCTTTGAAAGCAAGTCTTTTGATCATCTATAAAGGATCCACAAAGATTCCAACATTCAATCTCTATTGTGCTCTTGTTTATCCTTTGAAAGCAAGTCTTTTGATCATCTAAAAGAATCCACAAAGCTTCCAACAATCAATCTCTATTGAGCACTTGTTTATCCTTTGTAAACAAGTCTTTTGATCCTCTAAAAGGATCCTCAAAGCTTCCAACAATCAATCTCTATTGAGCTCTTGTTTATCCTTTGAAAACAAGTCTTTTGATCATCTAAAAGGATCCACAAAGATTCCAACAATCAATCTCTATTGAGCTCTTGTTTATCCTTTGAAATAAGTCTTTTGATCATCTAAAAGGATCCACAAAGCTTCCAACAATCAATCTCTATTGAGCACTTGTTTATCCTTTAAAACAAGTCTTTTGATCATCTAAAAGGATCCTCAAAGCTTCCAACAATCAATCTCTATTGAGCTCTTGTTTATCCTTTGAAAACAAGTCTTTTGATCCTCTAAAAGGATCCACAAAGATTCCAACATTCAATCTCTATTGAGCTCTTGTTTATCCTTTGAAAAAGTCTTTTGATCCTCTAAAAGGATCCACAAAGCTTCCAACAATCAATCTCTATTGAGCACTTGTTTATCCTTTGTAAACAAGTCTTTTGATCCTCTAAAAGGATCCTCAAAGCTTCCAACAATCAATCTCTATTGAGCTCTTGTTTATCCTTTGAAAACAAGTCTTTTGATCCTCTAAAAGGATCCACAAAGCATCCAACAATCAATCTCTATTGAGCTCTTGTTTATCCTTTGTAATAAAGTCTTTTGATCATCTAAAAGGATCCACAAAGCTTCCAACAATAAATCTCTATTGAGGACTTGTTTATCCTTTAAAACAAGTCTTTTGATCATCTAAAAGGATCCTCAAAGCTTCCAACAATCAATCTCTATTGAGCTCTTGTTTATCCTTTGAAAGCAAGTCTTTTGATCATCTAAAAGGATCCACAAATTCCAACAATCAATCTCTATTGAGCTCTTGTTTATCCTTTGAAAGCAAGTCTTTTGATCTAAAAGGATCCACAAAGCTTCCAACAATCAATCTCTATTGAGCTCTTGTTTATCCTTTGAAAAAGTCTTTTGATCATCTAAAAGAATCCACAAAGCTTCCAACAATCAATCTCTATTGAGCTCTTGTTTATCCTTTGTAAACAAGTCTTTTGATCCTCTAAAAGGATCCACAAAGCTTCCAACAATCAATCTCTATTGAGCTCTTGTTTATCCTTTGAAAACAAGTCTTTTGATCCTCTAAAAGGATCCACAAAGCTTCCAACAATCAATCTCTATTGAGCTCTTGTTTATCCTTTGTAATAAAGTCTTTTGATCCTCTAAAAGGATCCACAAAGCTTCCAACAATCAATCTCTATTGAGGACTTGTTTATCCTTTAAAAACAAGTCTTTTGATCATCTAAAAGGATCGTCAAAGCTTCCAACAATCAATCTCTATTGAGCTCTTGTTTATCCTTTGAAAGCAAGTCTTTTGATCATCTATAAGGATCCACAAAGATTCCAACATTCAATCTCTATTGTGCTCTTGTTTATCCTTTGAAAGCAAGTCTTTTGATCATCTAAAAGAATCCACAAAGCTTCCAATAATCAACCACTATTGAGCACTTGTTTATCCTTTGTAAACAAGTCTTTTGAACCTCTAAAAGGATCCTCAAAGCTTCCAACAATCAATCTCTATTGAGCTCTTGTTTATCCTTTAAAACAAGTCTTTTGATCCTCTAAAAGGATCCACAAAGCATCCAACAATCAATCTATATTGAGCTCTTGTTTATCATTTGTAATAAAGACTTTTGATCCTCTAAAAGGATCCACAAAGCTTCCAACAATAAATCTCTATTGAGGACTTGTTTATCCTTTAAAAACAAGTCTTTTGATCATCTAAAAGGATCACAAAGCTTCCCACAATCAATCTCTATTGCGCTCTTGTTTATCCTTTGAAAGCAAGTCTTTTGATCATCTATAAGGATCCACAAAGATTCCAACATTCAATCTCTATTGTGCTCTTGTTTATCCTTTGAAAGCAAGTCTTTTGATCATCTAAAAGAATCCACAAAGCTTCCAATAATCAACCACTATTGAGCACTTGTTTATCCTTTGTAAACAAGTCTTTTGAACCTCTAAAAGGATCCTCAAAGCTTCCAACAATCAATCTCTATTGAGCTCTTGTTTATCCTTTAAAACAAGTCTTTTGATCCTCTAAAAGGATCCACAAAGCATCCAACAATCAATCTATATTGAGCTCTTGTTTATCATTTGTAATAAAGACTTTTGATCCTCTAAAAGGATCCACAAAGCTTCCAACAATAAATCTCTATTGAGGACTTGTTTATCCTTTAAAACAAGTCTTTTGATCATCTAAAAGGATCCACAAAGCTTCCCACAATCAATCTCTATTGAGCTCTTGTTTATCCTTTGAAAGCAAGTCTTTTGATCATCTAAGGATCCACAAAGATTCCAACATTCAATCTCTATTGTGCTCTTGTTTATCCTTTGAAAGCAAGTCTTTTGATCATCTATAAGGATCCACAAAGATTCCAACATTCAATCTCTATTGTGCTCTTGTTTATCCTTTGAAAGCAAGTCTTTTGATCATCTAAAAGAATCCACAAAGCTTCCAATAATCAACCACTATTGAGCACTTGTTTATCCTTTGTAAACAAGTCTTTTGAACCTCTAAAAGGATCCTCAAAGCTTCCAACAATCAATCTCTATTGAGCTCTTGTTTATCCTTTAAAAACAAGTCTTTTGATCCTCTAAAAGGATCCACAAAGCATCCAACAATCAATCTATATTGAGCTCTTGTTTATCATTTGTAATAAAGACTTTTGATCCTCTAAAAGGATCCACAAAGCTTCCAACAATAAATCTCTATTGAGGACTTGTTTATCCTTTAAAAACAAGTCTTTTGATCATCTAAAAGGATCGTCAAAGCTTCCCACAATCAATCTCTATTGCGCTCTTGTTTATCCTTTGAAAGCAAGTCTTTTGATCATCTATAAGGATCCACAAAGATTCCAACATTCAATCTCTATTGTGCTCTTGTTTATCCTTTGAAAGCAAGTCTTTTGATCATCTAAAAGAATCCACAAAGCTTCCAATAATCAACCACTATTGAGCACTTGTTTATCCTTTGTAAACAAGTCTTTTGAACCTCTAAAAGGATCCTCAAAGCTTCCAACAATCAATCTCTATTGAGCTCTTGTTTATCCTTTAAAAACAAGTCTTTTGATCCTCTAAAAGGATCCACAAAGCATCCAACAATCAATCTATATTGAGCTCTTGTTTATCATTTGTAATAAAGACTTTTGATCCTCTAAAAGGATCCACAAAGCTTCCAACAATAAATCTCTATTGAGGACTTGTTTATCCTTTAAAAACAAGTCTTTTGATCATCTAAAAGGATCGTCAAAGCTTCCCACAATCAATCTCTATTGCGCTCTTGTTTATCCTTTGAAAGCAAGTCTTTTGATCATCTATAAGGATCCACAAAGATTCCAACATTCAATCTCTATTGTGCTCTTGTTTATCCTTTGAAAGCAAGTCTTTTGATCATCTAAAAGAATCCACAAAGCTTCCAATAATCAACCACTATTGAGCACTTGTTTATCCTTTGTAAACAAGTCTTTTGAACCTCTAAAAGGATCCTCAAAGCTTCCAACAATCAATCTCTATTGAGCTCTTGTTTATCCTTTAAAAACAAGTCTTTTGATCCTCTAAAAGGATCCACAAAGCATCCAACAATCAATCTATATTGAGCTCTTGTTTATCATTTGTAATAAAGACTTTTGATCCTCTAAAAGGATCCACAAAGCTTCCAACAATAAATCTCTATTGAGGACTTGTTTATCCTTTAAAAACAAGTCTTTTGATCATCTAAAAGGATCAAAGCTTCCCACAATCAATCTCTATTGCGCTCTTGTTTATCCTTTGAAAGCAAGTCTTTTGATCATCTATAAGGATCCACAAAGATTCCAACATTCAATCTCTATTGTGCTCTTGTTTATCCTTTGAAAGCAAGTCTTTTGATCATCTAAAAGAATCCACAAAGCTTCCAATAATCAACCACTATTGAGCACTTGTTTATCCTTTGTAAACAAGTCTTTTGAACCTCTAAAAGGATCCTCAAAGCTTCCAACAATCAATCTCTATTGAGCTCTTGTTTATCCTTTAAAAACAAGTCTTTTGATCCTCTAAAAGGATCCACAAAGCATCCAACAATCAATCTATATTGAGCTCTTGTTTATCATTTGTAATAAAGACTTTTGATCCTCTAAAAGGATCCACAAAGCTTCCAACAATAAATCTCTATTGAGGACTTGTTTATCCTTTAAAAACAAGTCTTTTGATCATCTAAAAGGATCGTCAAAGCTTCCCACAATCAATCTCTATTGCGCTCTTGTTTATCCTTTGAAAGCAAGTCTTTTGATCATCTATAAGGATCCACAAAGATTCCAACATTCAATCTCTATTGTGCTCTTGTTTATCCTTTGAAAGCAAGTCTTTTGATCATCTAAAAGAATCCACAAAGCTTCCAATAATCAACCACTATTGAGCACTTGTTTATCCTTTGTAAACAAGTCTTTTGAACCTCTAAAAGGATCCTCAAAGCTTCCAACAATCAATCTCTATTGAGCTCTTGTTTATCCTTTAAAAACAAGTCTTTTGATCCTCTAAAAGGATCCACAAAGCATCCAACAATCAATCTATATTGAGCTCTTGTTTATCATTTGTAATAAAGACTTTTGATCCTCTAAAAGGATCCACAAAGCTTCCAACAATAAATCTCTATTGAGGACTTGTTTATCCTTTAAAACAAGTCTTTTGATCATCTAAAAGGATCGTCAAAGCTTCCCACAATCAATCTCTATTGCGCTCTTGTTTATCCTTTGAAAGCAAGTCTTTTGATCATCTATAAGGATCCACAAAGATTCCAACATTCAATCTCTATTGTGCTCTTGTTTATCCTTTGAAAGCAAGTCTTTTGATCATCTAAAAGAATCCACAAAGCTTCCAATAATCAACCACTATTGAGCACTTGTTTATCCTTTGTAAACAAGTCTTTTGAACCTCTAAAAGGATCCTCAAAGCTTCCAACAATCAATCTCTATTGAGCTCTTGTTTATCCTTTAAAACAAGTCTTTTGATCCTCTAAAAGGATCCACAAAGCATCCAACAATCAATCTATATTGAGCTCTTGTTTATCATTTGTAATAAAGACTTTTGATCCTCTAAAAGGATCCACAAAGCTTCCAACAATAAATCTCTATTGAGGACTTGTTTATCCTTTAAAAACAAGTCTTTTGATCATCTAAAAGGATCCACAAAGCTTCCCACAATCAATCTCTATTGAGCTCTTGTTTATCCTTTGAAAGCAAGTCTTTTGATCATCTATAAGGATCCACAAAGATTCCAACATTCAATCTCTATTGCTCTTGTTTATCCTTTGAAAGCAAGTCTTTTGATCATCTAAAAGGATCCACAAAGATTCCAACATTCAATCTCTATTGTGCTCTTGTTTATCCTTTGAAAGCAAGTCTTTTGATCATCTAAAAGAATCCACAAAGCTTCCAATAATCAACCACTATTGAGCACTTGTTTATCCTTTGTAAACAAGTCTTTTGAACCTCTAAAAGGATCCTCAAAGCTTCCAACAATCAATCTCTATTGAGCTCTTGTTTATCCTTTAAAAACAAGTCTTTTGATCCTCTAAAAGGATCCACAAAGCATCCAACAATCAATCTATATTGAGCTCTTGTTTATCATTTGTAATAAAGACTTTTGATCCTCTAAAAGGATCCACAAAGCTTCCAACAATAAATCTCTATTGAGGACTTGTTTATCCTTTAAAAACAAGTCTTTTGATCATCTAAAAGGATCGTCAAAGCTTCCCACAATCAATCTCTATTGCGCTCTTGTTTATCCTTTGAAAGCAAGTCTTTTGATCATCTATAAGGATCCACAAAGATTCCAACATTCAATCTCTATTGTGCTCTTGTTTATCCTTTGAAAGCAAGTCTTTTGATCATCTAAAAGAATCCACAAAGCTTCCAATAATCAACCACTATTGAGCACTTGTTTATCCTTTGTAAACAAGTCTTTTGAACCTCTAAAAGGATCCTCAAAGCTTCCAACAATCAATCTCTATTGAGCTCTTGTTTATCCTTTAAAAACAAGTCTTTTGATCCTCTAAAAGGATCCACAAAGCATCCAACAATCAATCTATATTGAGCTCTTGTTTATCATTTGTAATAAAGACTTTTGATCCTCTAAAAGGATCCACAAAGCTTCCAACAATAAATCTCTATTGAGGACTTGTTTATCCTTTAAAAACAAGTCTTTTGATCATCTAAAAGGATCGTCAAAGCTTCCCACAATCAATCTCTATTGCGCTCTTGTTTATCCTTTGAAAGCAAGTCTTTTGATCATCTATAAGGATCCACAAAGATTCCAACATTCAATCTCTATTGTGCTCTTGTTTATCCTTTGAAAGCAAGTCTTTTGATCATCTATAAGGATCCACAAAGATTCCAACATTCAATCTCTATTGTGCTCTTGTTTATCCTTTGAAAGCAAGTCTTTTGATCATCTAAAAGAATCCACAAAGCTTCCAATAATCAACCACTATTGAGCACTTGTTTATCCTTTGTAAACAAGTCTTTTGAACCTCTAAAAGGATCCTCAAAGCTTCCAACAATCAATCTCTATTGAGCTCTTGTTTATCCTTTAAAACAAGTCTTTTGATCCTCTAAAAGGATCCACAAAGCATCCAACAATCAATCTATATTGAGCTCTTGTTTATCATTTGTAATAAAGACTTTTGATCCTCTAAAAGGATCCACAAAGCTTCCAACAATAAATCTCTATTGAGGACTTGTTTATCCTTTAAAAACAAGTCTTTTGATCATCTAAAAGGATCGTCAAAGCTTCCCACAATCAATCTCTATTGCGCTCTTGTTTATCCTTTGAAAGCAAGTCTTTTGATCATCTATAAGGATCCACAAAGATTCCAACATTCAATCTCTATTGTGCTCTTGTTTATCCTTTGAAAGCAAGTCTTTTGATCATCTAAAAGAATCCACAAAGCTTCCAATAATCAACCACTATTGAGCACTTGTTTATCCTTTGTAAACAAGTCTTTTGAACCTCTAAAAGGATCCTCAAAGCTTCCAACAATCAATCTCTATTGAGCTCTTGTTTATCCTTTAAAAACAAGTCTTTTGATCCTCTAAAAGGATCCACAAAGCATCCAACAATCAATCTATATTGAGCTCTTGTTTATCATTTGTAATAAAGACTTTTGATCCTCTAAAAGGATCCACAAAGCTTCCAACAATAAATCTCTATTGAGGACTTGTTTATCCTTTAAAAACAAGTCTTTTGATCATCTAAAAGGATCGTCAAAGCTTCCCACAATCAATCTCTATTGCGCTCTTGTTTATCCTTTGAAAGCAAGTCTTTTGATCATCTATAAGGATCCACAAAGATTCCAACATTCAATCTCTATTGTGCTCTTGTTTATCCTTTGAAAGCAAGTCTTTTGATCATCTAAAAGAATCCACAAAGCTTCCAATAATCAACCACTATTGAGCACTTGTTTATCCTTTGTAAACAAGTCTTTTGAACCTCTAAAAGGATCCTCAAAGCTTCCAACAATCAATCTCTATTGAGCTCTTGTTTATCCTTTAAAAACAAGTCTTTTGATCCTCTAAAAGGATCCACAAAGCATCCAACAATCAATCTATATTGAGCTCTTGTTTATCATTTGTAATAAAGACTTTTGATCCTCTAAAAGGATCCACAAAGCTTCCAACAATAAATCTCTATTGAGGACTTGTTTATCCTTTAAAAACAAGTCTTTTGATCATCTAAAAGGATCGTCAAACACAATCAATCTCTATTGCGCTCTTGTTTATCCTTTGAAAGCAAGTCTTTTGATCATCTATAAGGATCCACAAAGATTCCAACATTCAATCTCTATTGTGCTCTTGTTTATCCTTTGAAAGCAAGTCTTTTGATCATCTAAAAGAATCCACAAAGCTTCCAATAATCAACCACTATTGAGCACTTGTTTATCCTTTGTAAACAAGTCTTTTGAACCTCTAAAAGGATCCTCAAAGCTTCCAACAATCAATCTCTATTGAGCTCTTGTTTATCCTTTAAAAACAAGTCTTTTGATCCTCTAAAAGGATCCACAAAGCATCCAACAATCAATCTATATTGAGCTCTTGTTTATCATTTGTAATAAAGACTTTTGATCCTCTAAAAGGATCCACAAAGCTTCCAACAATAAATCTCTATTGAGGACTTGTTTATCCTTTAAAAACAAGTCTTTTGATCATCTAAAAGGATCGTCAAAGCTTCCCACAATCAATCTCTATTGCGCTCTTGTTTATCCTTTGAAAGCAAGTCTTTTGATCATCTATAAGGATCCACAAAGATTCCAACATTCAATCTCTATTGTGCTCTTGTTTATCCTTTGAAAGCAAGTCTTTTGATCATCTAAAAGAATCCACAAAGCTTCCAATAATCAACCACTATTGAGCACTTGTTTATCCTTTGTAAACAAGTCTTTTGAACCTCTAAAAGGATCCTCAAAGCTTCCAACAATCAATCTCTATTGAGCTCTTGTTTATCCTTTAAAAACAAGTCTTTTGATCCTCTAAAAGGATCCACAAAGCATCCAACAATCAATCTATATTGAGCTCTTGTTTATCATTTGTAATAAAGACTTTTGATCCTCTAAAAGGATCCACAAAGCTTCCAACAATAAATCTCTATTGAGGACTTGTTTATCCTTTAAAAACAAGTCTTTTGATCATCTAAAAGGATCGTCAAAGCTTCCCACAATCAATCTCTATTGCGCTCTTGTTTATCCTTTGAAAGCAAGTCTTTTGATCATCTATAAGGATCCACAAAGATTCCAACATTCAATCTCTATTGTGCTCTTGTTTATCCTTTGAAAGCAAGTCTTTTGATCATCTAAAAGAATCCACAAAGCTTCCAATAATCAACCACTATTGAGCACTTGTTTATCCTTTGTAAACAAGTCTTTTGAACCTCTAAAAGGATCCTCAAAGCTTCCAACAATCAATCTCTATTGAGCTCTTGTTTATCCTTTAAAACAAGTCTTTTGATCCTCTAAAAGGATCCACAAAGCATCCAACAATCAATCTATATTGAGCTCTTGTTTATCATTTGTAATAAAGACTTTTGATCCTCTAAAAGGATCCACAAAGCTTCCAACAATAAATCTCTATTGAGGACTTGTTTATCCTTTAAAAACAAGTCTTTTGATCATCTAAAAGGATCGTCAAAGCTTCCCACAATCAATCTCTATTGCGCTCTTGTTTATCCTTTGAAAGCAAGTCTTTTGATCATCTATAAGGATCCACAAAGATTCCAACATTCAATCTCTATTGTGCTCTTGTTTATCCTTTGAAAGCAAGTCTTTTGATCATCTATAAGGATCCACAAAGATTCCAACATTCAATCTCTATTGTGCTCTTGTTTATCCTTTGAAAGCAAGTCTTTTGATCATCTAAAAGAATCCACAAAGCTTCCAATAATCAACCACTATTGAGCACTTGTTTATCCTTTGTAAACAAGTCTTTTGAACCTCTAAAAGGATCCTCAAAGCTTCCAACAATCAATCTCTATTGAGCTCTTGTTTATCCTTTAAAAACAAGTCTTTTGATCCTCTAAAAGGATCCACAA
The DNA here is from genome assembly GCA_016624345.1 of Platycodon grandiflorus. NCBI lineage: Eukaryota > Viridiplantae > Streptophyta > Magnoliopsida > Asterales > Campanulaceae > Platycodon > Platycodon grandiflorus. The sequence continues at coordinate 50,634,684 of CM028366.1, forward strand.
AGCATCCAACAATCAATCTATATTGAGCTCTTGTTTATCATTTGTAATAAAGACTTTTGATCCTCTAAAAGGATCCACAAAGCTTCCAACAATAAATCTCTATTGAGGACTTGTTTATCCTTTAAAACAAGTCTTTTGATCATCTAAAAGGATCGTCAAAGCTTCCCACAATCAATCTCTATTGCGCTCTTGTTTATCCTTTGAAAGCAAGTCTTTTGATCATCTATAAGGATCCACAAAGATTCCAACATTCAATCTCTATTGTGCTCTTGTTTATCCTTTGAAAGCAAGTCTTTTGATCATCTAAAAGAATCCACAAAGCTTCCAATAATCAACCACTATTGAGCACTTGTTTATCCTTTGTAAACAAGTCTTTTGAACCTCTAAAAGGATCCTCAAAGCTTCCAACAATCAATCTCTATTGAGCTCTTGTTTATCCTTTAAAAACAAGTCTTTTGATCCTCTAAAAGGATCCACAAAGCATCCAACAATCAATCTATATTGAGCTCTTGTTTATCATTTGTAATAAAGACTTTTGATCCTCTAAAAGGATCCACAAAGCTTCCAACAATAAATCTCTATTGAGGACTTGTTTATCCTTTAAAAACAAGTCTTTTGATCATCTAAAAGGATCGTCAAAGCTTCACAATCAATCTCTATTTCTTGTTTATCCTTTGAAAGCAAGTCTTTTGATCATCTATAAGGATCCACAAAGATTCCAACATTCAATCTCTATTGTGCTCTTGTTTATCCTTTGAAAGCAAGTCTTTTGATCATCTATAAGGATCCACAAAGATTCCAACATTCAATCTCTATTGTGCTCTTGTTTATCCTTTGAAAGCAAGTCTTTTGATCATCTAAAAGAATCCACAAAGCTTCCAATAATCAACCACTATTGAGCACTTGTTTATCCTTTGTAAACAAGTCTTTTGAACCTCTAAAAGGATCCTCAAAGCTTCCAACAATCAATCTCTATTGAGCTCTTGTTTATCCTTTAAAAACAAGTCTTTTGATCCTCTAAAAGGATCCACAAAGCATCCAACAATCAATCTATATTGAGCTCTTGTTTATCATTTGTAATAAAGACTTTTGATCCTCTAAAAGGATCCACAAAGCTTCCAACAATAAATCTCTATTGAGGACTTGTTTATCCTTTAAAAACAAGTCTTTTGATCATCTAAAAGGATCGTCAAAGCTTCCCACAATCAATCTCTATTGCGCTCTTGTTTATCCTTTGAAAGCAAGTCTTTTGATCATCTATAAGGATCCACAAAGATTCCAACATTCAATCTCTATTGTGCTCTTGTTTATCCTTTGAAAGCAAGTCTTTTGATCATCTAAAAGAATCCACAAAGCTTCCAATAATCAACCACTATTGAGCACTTGTTTATCCTTTGTAAACAAGTCTTTTGAACCTCTAAAAGGATCCTCAAAGCTTCCAACAATCAATCTCTATTGAGCTCTTGTTTATCCTTTAAAAACAAGTCTTTTGATCCTCTAAAAGGATCCACAAAGCATCCAACAATCAATCTATATTGAGCTCTTGTTTATCATTTGTAATAAAGACTTTTGATCCTCTAAAAGGATCCACAAAGCTTCCAACAATAAATCTCTATTGAGGACTTGTTTATCCTTTAAAAACAAGTCTTTTGATCATCTAAAAGGATCGTCAAAGCTTCCCACAATCAATCTCTATTGAGCTCTTGTTTATCCTTTGAAAGCAAGTCTTTTGATCATCTATAAGGATCCACAAAGATTCCAACATTCAATCTCTATTGTGCTCTTGTTTATCCTTTGAAAGCAAGTCTTTTGATCATCTATAAGGATCCACAAAGATTCCAACATTCAATCTCTATTGTGCTCTTGTTTATCCTTTGAAAGCAAGTCTTTTGATCATCTAAAAGAATCCACAAAGCTTCCAATAATCAACCACTATTGAGCACTTGTTTATCCTTTGTAAACAAGTCTTTTGAACCTCTAAAAGGATCCTCAAAGCTTCCAACAATCAATCTCTATTGAGCTCTTGTTTATCCTTTAAAAACAAGTCTTTTGATCCTCTAAAAGGATCCACAAAGCATCCAACAATCAATCTATATTGAGCTCTTGTTTATCATTTGTAATAAAGACTTTTGATCCTCTAAAAGGATCCACAAAGCTTCCAACAATAAATCTCTATTGAGGACTTGTTTATCCTTTAAAAACAAGTCTTTTGATCATCTAAAAGGATCGTCAAAGCTTCCCACAATCAATCTCTATTGCGCTCTTGTTTATCCTTTGAAAGCAAGTCTTTTGATCATCTATAAGGATCCACAAAGATTCCAACATTCAATCTCTATTGTGCTCTTGTTTATCCTTTGAAAGCAAGTCTTTTGATCATCTAAAAGAATCCACAAAGCTTCCAATAATCAACCACTATTGAGCACTTGTTTATCCTTTGTAAACAAGTCTTTTGAACCTCTAAAAGGATCCTCAAAGCTTCCAACAATCAATCTCTATTGAGCTCTTGTTTATCCTTTAAAAACAAGTCTTTTGATCCTCTAAAAGGATCCACAAAGCATCCAACAATCAATCTATATTGAGCTCTTGTTTATCATTTGTAATAAAGACTTTTGATCCTCTAAAAGGATCCACAAAGCTTCCAACAATAAATCTCTATTGAGGACTTGTTTATCCTTTAAAAACAAGTCTTTTGATCATCTAAAAGGATCGTCAAAGCTTCCCACAATCAATCTCTATTGCGCTCTTGTTTATCCTTTGAAAGCAAGTCTTTTGATCATCTATAAGGATCCACAAAGATTCCAACATTCAATCTCTATTGTGCTCTTGTTTATCCTTTGAAAGCAAGTCTTTTGATCATCTATAAGGATCCACAAAGATTCCAACATTCAATCTCTATTGTGCTCTTGTTTATCCTTTGAAAGCAAGTCTTTTGATCATCTAAAAGAATCCACAAAGCTTCCAATAATCAACCACTATTGAGCACTTGTTTATCCTTTGTAAACAAGTCTTTTGAACCTCTAAAAGGATCCTCAAAGCTTCCAACAATCAATCTCTATTGAGCTCTTGTTTATCCTTTAAAAACAAGTCTTTTGATCCTCTAAAAGGATCCACAAAGCATCCAACAATCAATCTATATTGAGCTCTTGTTTATCATTTGTAATAAAGACTTTTGATCCTCTAAAAGGATCCACAAAGCTTCCAACAATAAATCTCTATTGAGGACTTGTTTATCCTTTAAAAACAAGTCTTTTGATCATCTAAAAGGATCGTCAAAGCTTCCCACAATCAATCTCTATTGCGCTCTTGTTTATCCTTTGAAAGCAAGTCTTTTGATCATCTATAAGGATCCACAAAGATTCCAACATTCAATCTCTATTGTGCTCTTGTTTATCCTTTGAAAGCAAGTCTTTTGATCATCTAAAAGAATCCACAAAGCTTCCAATAATCAACCACTATTGAGCACTTGTTTATCCTTTGTAAACAAGTCTTTTGAACCTCTAAAAGGATCCTCAAAGCTTCCAACAATCAATCTCTATTGAGCTCTTGTTTATCCTTTAAAAACAAGTCTTTTGATCCTCTAAAAGGATCCACAAAGCATCCAACAATCAATCTATATTGAGCTCTTGTTTATCATTTGTAATAAAGACTTTTGATCCTCTAAAAGGATCCACAAAGCTTCCAACAATAAATCTCTATTGAGGACTTGTTTATCCTTTAAAAACAAGTCTTTTGATCATCTAAAAGGATCGTCAAAGCTTCCCACAATCAATCTCTATTGCGCTCTTGTTTATCCTTTGAAAGCAAGTCTTTTGATCATCTATAAGGATCCACAAAGATTCCAACATTCAATCTCTATTGTGCTCTTGTTTATCCTTTGAAAGCAAGTCTTTTGATCATCTAAAAGAATCCACAAAGCTTCCAATAATCAACCACTATTGAGCACTTGTTTATCCTTTGTAAACAAGTCTTTTGAACCTCTAAAAGGATCCTCAAAGCTTCCAACAATCAATCTCTATTGAGCTCTTGTTTATCCTTTAAAAACAAGTCTTTTGATCCTCTAAAAGGATCCACAAAGCATCCAACAATCAATCTATATTGAGCTCTTGTTTATCATTTGTAATAAAGACTTTTGATCCTCTAAAAGGATCCACAAAGCTTCCAACAATAAATCTCTATTGAGGACTTGTTTATCCTTTAAAAACAAGTCTTTTGATCATCTAAAAGGATCGTCAAAGCTTCCCACAATCAATCTCTATTGCGCTCTTGTTTATCCTTTGAAAGCAAGTCTTTTGATCATCTATAAGGATCCACAAAGATTCCAACATTCAATCTCTATTGTGCTCTTGTTTATCCTTTGAAAGCAAGTCTTTTGATCATCTAAAAGAATCCACAAAGCTTCCAATAATCAACCACTATTGAGCACTTGTTTATCCTTTGTAAACAAGTCTTTTGAACCTCTAAAAGGATCCTCAAAGCTTCCAACAATCAATCTCTATTGAGCTCTTGTTTATCCTTTAAAAACAAGTCTTTTGATCCTCTAAAAGGATCCACAAAGCATCCAACAATCAATCTATATTGAGCTCTTGTTTATCATTTGTAATAAAGACTTTTGATCCTCTAAAAGGATCCACAAAGCTTCCAACAATAAATCTCTATTGAGGACTTGTTTATCCTTTAAAAACAAGTCTTTTGATCATCTAAAAGGATCGTCAAAGCTTCCCACAATCAATCTCTATTGCGCTCTTGTTTATCCTTTGAAAGCAAGTCTTTTGATCATCTATAAGGATCCACAAAGATTCCAACATTCAATCTCTATTGTGCTCTTGTTTATCCTTTGAAAGCAAGTCTTTTGATCATCTAAAAGAATCCACAAAGCTTCCAATAATCAACCACTATTGAGCACTTGTTTATCCTTTGTAAACAAGTCTTTTGAACCTCTAAAAGGATCCTCAAAGCTTCCAACAATCAATCTCTATTGAGCTCTTGTTTATCCTTTAAAAACAAGTCTTTTGATCCTCTAAAAGGATCCACAAAGCATCCAACAATCAATCTATATTGAGCTCTTGTTTATCATTTGTAATAAAGACTTTTGATCCTCTAAAAGGATCCACAAAGCTTCCAACAATAAATCTCTATTGAGGACTTGTTTATCCTTTAAAACAAGTCTTTTGATCATCTAAAAGGATCGTCAAAGCTTCCCACAATCAATCTCTATTGCGCTCTTGTTTATCCTTTGAAAGCAAGTCTTTTGATCATCTATAAGGATCCACAAAGATTCCAACATTCAATCTCTATTGTGCTCTTGTTTATCCTTTGAAAGCAAGTCTTTTGATCATCTAAAAGAATCCACAAAGCTTCCAATAATCAACCACTATTGAGCACTTGTTTATCCTTTGTAAACAAGTCTTTTGAACCTCTAAAAGGATCCTCAAAGCTTCCAACAATCAATCTCTATTGAGCTCTTGTTTATCCTTTAAAAACAAGTCTTTTGATCCTCTAAAAGGATCCACAAAGCATCCAACAATCAATCTATATTGAGCTCTTGTTTATCATTTGTAATAAAGACTTTTGATCCTCTAAAAGGATCCACAAAGCTTCCAACAATAAATCTCTATTGAGGACTTGTTTATCCTTTAAAAACAAGTCTTTTGATCATCTAAAAGGATCGTCAAAGCTTCCCACAATCAATCTCTATTGCGCTCTTGTTTATCCTTTGAAAGCAAGTCTTTTGATCATCTATAAGGATCCACAAAGATTCCAACATTCAATCTCTATTGTGCTCTTGTTTATCCTTTGAAAGCAAGTCTTTTGATCATCTATAAGGATCCACAAAGATTCCAACATTCAATCTCTATTGTGCTCTTGTTTATCCTTTGAAAGCAAGTCTTTTGATCATCTAAAAGAATCCACAAAGCTTCCAATAATCAACCACTATTGAGCACTTGTTTATCCTTTGTAAACAAGTCTTTTGAACCTCTAAAAGGATCCTCAAAGCTTCCAACAATCAATCTCTATTGAGCTCTTGTTTATCCTTTAAAAACAAGTCTTTTGATCCTCTAAAAGGATCCACAAAGCATCCAACAATCAATCTATATTGAGCTCTTGTTTATCATTTGTAATAAAGACTTTTGATCCTCTAAAAGGATCCACAAAGCTTCCAACAATAAATCTCTATTGAGGACTTGTTTATCCTTTAAAAACAAGTCTTTTGATCATCTAAAAGGATGTCAAAGCTTCCCACAATCAATCTCTATTGCTCTTGTTTATCCTTTGAAAGCAAGTCTTTTGATCATCTATAAGGATCCACAAAGATTCCAACATTCAATCTCTATTGTGCTCTTGTTTATCCTTTGAAAGCAAGTCTTTTGATCATCTAAAAGAATCCACAAAGCTTCCAATAATCAACCACTATTGAGCACTTGTTTATCCTTTGTAAACAAGTCTTTTGAACCTCTAAAAGGATCCTCAAAGCTTCCAACAATCAATCTCTATTGAGCTCTTGTTTATCCTTTAAAAACAAGTCTTTTGATCCTCTAAAAGGATCCACAAAGCATCCAACAATCAATCTATATTGAGCTCTTGTTTATCATTTGTAATAAAGACTTTTGATCCTCTAAAAGGATCCACAAAGCTTCCAACAATAAATCTCTATTGAGGACTTGTTTATCCTTTAAAAACAAGTCTTTTGATCATCTAAAAGGATCGTCAAAGCTTCCCACAATCAATCTCTATTGCGCTCTTGTTTATCCTTTGAAAGCAAGTCTTTTGATCATCTATAAGGATCCACAAAGATTCCAACATTCAATCTCTATTGTGCTCTTGTTTATCCTTTGAAAGCAAGTCTTTTGATCATCTAAAAGAATCCACAAAGCTTCCAATAATCAACCACTATTGAGCACTTGTTTATCCTTTGTAAACAAGTCTTTTGAACCTCTAAAAGGATCCTCAAAGCTTCCAACAATCAATCTCTATTGAGCTCTTGTTTATCCTTTAAAAACGAGTCTTTTGATCCTCTAAAAGGATCCACAAAGCATCCAACAATCAATCTATATTGAGCTCTTGTTTATCATTTGTAATAAAGACTTTTGATCCTCTAAAAGGATCCACAAAGCTTCCAACAATAAATCTTTATTGAGGACTTGTTTATCCTTTAAAAACAAGTCTTTTGATCATCTAAAAGGATCGTCAAAGCTTCCCACAATCAATCTCTATTGGGCTCTTGTTTATCCTTTGAAAGCAAGTCTTTTGATCATCTATAAGGATCCACAAATATTCCAACATTCAATCTCTATTGTGCTCTTATTTATCCTTTGAAAGCAAGTCTTTTGATCATCTATAAGGATCCACAAAGATTCCAACATTCAATCTCTATTGTGCTCTTGTTTATCCTTTGAAAGCAAGTCTTTTGATCATCTAAAAGAATCCACAAAGCTTCCAATAATCAACCACTATTGAGCACTTGTTTATCCTTTGTAAACAAGTCTTTTGAACCTCTAAAAGGATCCTCAAAGCTTCCAACAATCAATCTCTATTGAGCTCTTGTTTATCCTTTAAAACAAGTCTTTTGATCCTCTAAAAGGATCCACAAAGCATCCAACAATCAATCTATATTGAGCTCTTGTTTATCATTTGTAATAAAGACTTTTGATCCTCTAAAAGGATCCACAAAGCTTCCAACAATAAATCTCCATTGAGGACTTGTTTATCCTTTAAAACAAGTCTTTTGATCATCTAAAAGGATGTCAAAGCTTCCCACAATCAATCTCTATTGCTCTTGTTTATCCTTTGAAAGCAAGTCTTTTGATCATCTATAAGGATCCACAAAGATTCCAACATTCAATCTCTATTGTGCTCTTGTTTATCCTTTGAAAGCAAGTCTTTTGATCATCTAAAAGAATCCACAAAGCTTCCAATAATCAACCACTATTGAGCACTTGTTTATCCTTTGTAAACAAGTCTTTTGAACCTCTAAAAGGATCCTCAAAGCTTCCAACAATCAATCTCTATTGAGCTCTTGTTTATCCTTTAAAAACAAGTCTTTTGATCCTCTAAAAGGATCCACAAAGCATCCAACAATCAATCTATATTGAGCTCTTGTTTATCATTTGTAATAAAGACTTTTGATCCTCTAAAAGGATCCACAAAGCTTCCAACAATAAATCTCTATTGAGGACTTGTTTATCCTTTAAAAACAAGTCTTTTGATCATCTAAAAGGATCGTCAAAGCTTCCCACAATCAATCTCTATTGCGCTCTTGTTTATCCTTTGAAAGCAAGTCTTTTGATCATCTATAAGGATCCACAAAGATTCCAACATTCAATCTCTATTGTGCTCTTGTTTATCCTTTGAAAGCAAGTCTTTTGATCATCTAAAAGAATCCACAAAGCTTCCAATAATCAACCACTATTGAGCACTTGTTTATCCTTTGTAAACAAGTCTTTTGAACCTCTAAAAGGATCCTCAAAGCTTCCAACAATCAATCTCTATTGAGCTCTTGTTTATCCTTTAAAAACAAGTCTTTTGATCCTCTAAAAGGATCCACAAAGCATCCAACAATCAATCTATATTGAGCTCTTGTTTATCATTTGTAATAAAGACTTTTGATCCTCTAAAAGGATCCACAAAGCTTCCAACAATAAATCTCTATTGAGGACTTGTTTATCCTTTAAAAACAAGTCTTTTGATCATCTAAAAGGATCGTCAAAGCTTCCCACAATCAATCTCTATTGCGCTCTTGTTTATCCTTTGAAAGCAAGTCTTTTGATCATCTATAAGGATCCACAAAGATTCCAACATTCAATCTCTATTGTGCTCTTGTTTATCCTTTGAAAGCAAGTCTTTTGATCATCTATAAGGATCCACAAAGATTCCAACATTCAATCTCTATGTGCTCTTGTTTATCCTTTGAAAGCAAGTCTTTTGATCATCTAAAAGAATCCACAAAGCTTCCAATAATCAACCACTATTGAGCACTTGTTTATCCTTTGTAAACAAGTCTTTTGACCTCTAAAAGGATCCTCAAAGCTTCCAACAATCAATCTCTATTGAGCTCTTGTTTATCCTTTAAAACAAGTCTTTTGATCCTCTAAAAGGATCCACAAAGCATCCAACAATCAATCTATATTGAGCTCTTGTTTATCATTTGTAATAAAGACTTTTGATCCTCTAAAAGGATCCACAAAGCTTCCAACAATAAATCTCCATTGAGGACTTGTTTATCCTTTAAAAACAAGTCTTTTGGTCATCTAAAAGGAATGTCTTTTTTTTTTTTTTTTTGAAAGGAGACGGTACTCCCTAGATTTTATTAAATAAAGAAAATAATTACAAACATGGTGGGGACATTACAACCTCAACCACCGTGATAAGAAATCTAGGGGAGGCCATACACACGTCGTATGGTCCTCTACAATATAAGGAGGGGTGACTACAATAACTAGAAAACAACCTATATAAAAATCTGGCCATAGAGCTAATGAAAACGAGCATGAGGGATCCTAGCCTTGTCCGAACAACACAGCCTTTGCAAGGCCTAGGAATATCACTAAAAGAGGTGAAAGTGAAATTTTGGACCTCATCAGCAGCAAAATTAGCTAAACCATCAGCTACTCCATTCCCTTCGAAGAATATGAGTAATTCGAACATCCATTTGAGTCAATAATCTATGAATATGAGAAATAACATACCAAACAGCCCATGGGATGTGGTACTCCCGAATAAGAATCCAACAAAACTTGAGAATCAATCTCTAACCAAACACGATTGAATCCATGCGCTTGAGCTAAAATAAGCCCATCCCTTGCAGCCATAGCCTCCGCCATCATATTGGAATGGCAGCCATAAAATGGGAGAAACCAAGAACAAAATCCCCTTTATGATTCCTAAAAACACCTCCCCGAAGCAATACCGGATTACCCCTAGAAACTCCATCCGTGTTAAGCTTAATCTCATCAACATTAGGGGAACCCATAAAACCATTCGGATTTTAGGAATCAAAAAGGGTTTAGGGGCCAAATGAAAAATATCCATCAAATAATTATTATCTTGACTTCTCGTGAAAGAAAGGGAAAAAGAGATAGCGATATTAGAAGCTTGAGAAAGAACCTTATGAATAATAGCATTGGAGCTCATATTAACATCTTCAAATCTGCTCTTATTCGAGCGCACCAAATTTCCCATAAAATAAGAGCTGGAAGGAGACGAGAAAGCCATGAACAAACATTGGAATCAGAATTAGGATGACTTTGCCACCAACTAATGAGGACATGATTCAAATGACCCATGAAACAACGAATGCCACACAAACCATCAAGAAATTCCAAACTTTCTTAGCAATATCTCCATAAACCAAAATATGGGCCATAGATTCTTCATTTGCTGCATTACAACAATTACATTTGGAAGCAAGGGAAATACCTTTAGAGCGAATTCTCTCATCCGTAGGCAATCCATTATGCAAGGCACGCCAAAGAAACACCGAGATCTTTTTGGGAATATATTTGCTCCAGCAATACGAGTAAATAATAGAGTGAGGACGGCTAGAACGACATTCTCTCCAAGCTGAATTAACAGAGAACTTACCAGAAGAAGAAGGCATCCAAATAGGGACGTCCTCCTTGTCCGATAAAGAAATAGCATGAGAGTTTATTAGAGAAACCAGCTGCTGGCCAAAAGCCTCTCGGATGTGATCAATATTAGGGGCGGCATTATGGAAAAGAGAAGAGACCTCAATGTGAGCAAAAGGAATTTGACCCATATCCCCTTCTAACCAATTTTCATGAATGGAAATGTCTCCTCTTCCAATCCTCCAAGCTAATCTATCCTCCACTAAAGGCTTTGCTTCAATTAATCTTTTCCAAATATGAGAAGAGTATGATGTGATACATGCATCCATAGGGTGAATTTCCCAGCAATATTTAGCCAACATAAGCTCACTCCATAAAGAATTAGAAGTACGTAAACGCCACCAAAGTTTCATGGAAAAAGCCATAGCCATATCTTCGAATTTACGAAACCCCAAACCTCCCTCCTCAATCGGCCAGCACATTTTATTCCAAGAAAGCCAATGACATTTCTTCTCCCCATCATTAGAACTCCAAAAAAATCTCATAATAATCTTCTCCAAAGCACGAAATACCCCTTTTGGAGGATCAATAAGGGATAAATAATAGAGAGGCATAGCAGATAAGCAAGATTGAATAAGAGTGAGTTTGGCTCCAAAAGAGAGTAATTTACCCTTCCAAGAAGCTAGTCTCGATTCCATTTTTCTAATGAGAGGAGTAAAGAGGCTGATCTTCTTTTACCGTGTATAACGGGCATCCCAAATATAGCAATGGGAGATCTTGTTTTACAAAACCCGTAGTGGCTGCTACAATCTCATCTCTATTCCCATTATTACCCGTAATGAAGCAAGACTTGTTAATATTCACTAACGGCCCGAAAAATTCTGGTACCAATCCAAGTATTTCATATGCGCCTCTAAAGAAGATTTCGAACCATTACAAAAGATAATCACGTCATCCGCATAGGCAAGGTGAGAGATTAACGGAGAGTTGATATGAATCCGTGCACGGTCCGAGGAACATAGTATGCAGCAAATTTAAACCCCTACTCATCATTTACGCAATAATAAAAAGATAAGGAGATAAGGGGTCGCCTTGCCTAAGGCCCCTAGTAGAGTGAAAAAGCCACAACTTTCACCATTAACAAGGACTGAAAACCAGCTATTAGAAATACACGGAAGATGAGATCAATCCAAACCTCATTAAAACCAAATTGCCGCATCACCTTAATAAGAGCAAACCAAGATAACCGATCATAAGCTTTTGCCATATCAAGCTTGAGAGCCACATTAGAACCCCGAACTTTCTTGTTTATAGATTGCATAATTTCTGAGCCAATAAAACATTCTCATGAATAACCCTACCTTGAACAAACCCACTCGCTCGGGAAATAATGCGAGGAAGAATGGGAGCCAAACGACACGTTAATAATTTTGTAACCACCTTATTACGAAATTGCAGAGGCTAATCGGTCTCAGTCCGTAAAAGAAGATGGAGAATCCACCTTAGGAATTGTGACAATTAAAGTACTAGTCCAGCTTCTTGGCATTTGAAACCCGTAAAAGAAATCACCAATAGCACGCACCAAATCAGCCTTAATTATATCCCAACAACCCTTATAAAATTCACCCGTGAAACCATCCGGGCCAGCTGCACTTTGGCCATTCATAGAAAGAATAACCTCTCGAACTTCATCCTCATTAGGAACAGCCGTAAGAGAGGTGTTATCCTCTTCGAATCAGCCGAGGAATAAGAAACATAAAATCATCGGAAGGAATCTCACAATGACCTTGAAGCTGCTCCGAATAAAACCTTATAGCCTCCTCTTTAATTTCATTTTCTCTTTCAGCCATACGCCATCTCTATTCTTTATTTTGTGAATACATAATTTCTGCCTCTTTTCTTTACAAAGAATGAAAGAACTTTGTGTTTCTATCTCCCTCCTTTAACCACTTTAAATTAGCTTTTTGGGCCCATAAATCTTCATCCAATTTCAACTTTGAAAGTAATTGCGCCTGGGCTAAATGAAGAGCAGCCCTAGAATCATCATCACCACGAGATTGATATTGAGCTTCCCTTAATAAAACTTCATCTTCTGCGTTTTTATTTGCTGATCAATTCTCCCATATATATGCTTATTCCATTCAGATATAGTCTTCCGGAGACGCCCAAGCTTCTTGGCAAAGCACACCATCGGTCTTCCATCCATAGGGCAGCCCAAGATGTTTTTACAAGCTCGAAAAGAATGATGCTTCAGCCACACATTAAGAAAGCGAAATGAGCCATGACGCACTTCACCTTCAAGTTGCAAAGTGATAAGAATAGGAGCATGATCTGAGCAAGTTCTTGCTAAATGAGTGACACGGGTCGAGTGAAACAATTGCAACCATTGCTCATTATACAACGCTCTGTCTAATCTTTGATAAATAGCCCTTCTTCCCATACGATTATTAGACCATGTGATAACATTACCTTCATACCCATCCATAAGGTTAGAATATTGAATCATGTCCGAAAATTCTGACAGCCATACCATTAATAGGTTTTCCTCCAATCTTCTCACTCGATCAATAACACGTTAAAATCACCCACAACCAACCAAGGGAATTCCACCTCACTAATAGTCATTAGCTCATCCCAAAGAGATATACGAGAAAATCATTACGGCTAGCGTGAACAAAAACCCAAACAGCTTCCGCCCAAAGCGGATGAGAAATTTGCAAAGTTAAAGCTTGATCAGAATCATGAATAACCATGCACTTCAGCCCATGCTTCCATAAAACCCAAACTCTATTATTTCTATTATTCACCCCATCTTCACAACCCAACTTCCGAATAAGAGGACCCATAGCAGCAAAATCAGATTTTGGCTCATAAATAGCCATAAGCGAAACACCATGAGAACGGAATAAACGTTTGATTCTACGGATTGTGGCAACATTAGCTATGCCACGAGCATTCCAACTTATAAAACACACCATTAAAAACAGCTTCTAAGAGAGTAAATGAGGGAATAAAACGAAAAGGAAAAACTCACAGTGAAGGGTATTTCTCCTATTCTTTTTCCTCTTATGAGTAACCGGAATGAAACCATCATCGTCTTGGGCCTGTAGTGCAATCATAGATTCTTTAAAATCCATTTGCATGTTCATGACTTGATTCAGCGATGTAACTTGAGGGGCTCTAGGAGACAGATTAAGCGACCCAAATGTATTCATCTTTGCATGGGAAGAAGACTTTACACGCATAGCGTAATCATCTCGTAAAGGTGTACATAATTTACGAGGATCTTGAACTTCAGGAATAGATATTTGACCATCCTCCCTCCATCCATTTGTGAGATTCCAGCCTTGGTTTTAATAGCCTTTAGGCTTTTAGACAAAGCATAATTAGCGTGGCAAAAAATACCCCTTCTCGCCATCAAAGGAGCCGTGTATGCCTTAGAGCCATCATCCGTCTTTGTAAGATCAATAACAGATTTTAACACATCTTTTTGGCTCCATTAAAATCAGCATTCTTGCTTGTGCCTTCTTGATTACCTTTATTTTTTCTTTCCGAATCCAAGTTTCATTTTTAGCATCCCCTTCTTATTATCCTCCTTTTCATCCCTTTTTATACCTTGATCAGCCTTCTTCTTCCCATCCCCATCTCCATTTTTCTTGTATTCAGAATTTAGAATACGACAATTAAAATTATCATGGCCTAAAAGAGAACAATGGCTGCAATACATAGGCATGTTATCATACTCAACAACTTGCACAAAACTTGGCATACAATCACCACAATCTATATGAATCTTATCGGAAGCCTTTTAGTAAGTCAACTTGCACCAAAATCTTAGCCACACTTGGCCTCGACAATTCAGCCGTAGCTTTATCAAGCGACATAGGCTTACCAAAGATCCGAGCCAAAGAGAAAAGAAAGATTTTATTGAATAAATGAACCGCAATCCGGAAGACTTACCCATACAGAACAATGGAGGAGTCCGTTTGAGGCTTCCATGAAGGTGTCCAAACTGAAGTACGCATAGGAAATCTGTTCACATACCAAACTTCCCTAGTCCAAATGCGTTGGAAATCTTCCTCATTTGTAAGTTGAATCAACATATGGCGAGAATCAATATGCCCTAATTTATAAGCGCCCTTCAAATGAAACGTAGCAAAGGCAATTCTTGGCCTCCATAGTAGGTCTGCCATTAGTGAATTTTCCAACCAATGTCCAAGCAAAGGCTTAGCAAAAGCCTCTAAAGCTTCCTTAGAAAGTTTCAAAGAAGGCATACCTTTGTGAATAGCGGCTGGAATCAATGGAATATCTTGGATTGGAATCGATTGAGGAGAGCTGAATATTGAAGCAAAGGATTTATTAGGGTTAGGGAGGCGGCGCTTGCATAGGGTTTGCATGGGATAATCTTTGAAGCAATATTAGGATCGAATAGGGTTTTGGATTAGGTTATCAATGTTCTTGGAATTAAGATTTGCAATCGAAGAGAGGAGGAAACATGGCGGATCAGCCATGGAAGGCCAAACCCTAATTAGGGTTCAACCAAAAAACGGCAAATTCTAGAGAGAAAATGGGAAGCAAAAGGTTTCAACCTATCTAAAAGGAATGTCAAAGCTTCCCACAATCAATCTCTATTGCGCTCTTGTTTATCCTTTGAAAGCAAGTCTTTTGATCATCTATAAGGATCCACAAAGATTCCAACATTCAATCTCTATTGTGCTCTTGTTTATCCTTTGAAAGCAAGTCTTTTGATCATCTAAAAGAATCCACAAAGCTTCCAATAATCAACCACTATTGAGCACTTGTTTATCCTTTGTAAACAAGTCTTTTGAACCTCTAAAAGATCCTCAAAGCTTCCAACAATCAATCTCTATTGAGCTCTTGTTTATCCTTTAAAAACAAGTCTTTTGATCCTCTAAAAGGATCCACAAAGCATCCAACAATCAATCTATATTGAGCTCTTGTTTATCATTTGTAATAAAGACTTTTGATCCTCTAAAAGGATCCACAAAGCTTCCAACAATAAATCTCTATTGAGGACTTGTTTATCCTTTAAACAAGTCTTTGATCATCTAAAAGGATCACAAAGCTTCCAACAATCAATCTCTATTGCTCTTGTTTATCCTTTGAAAGCAAGTCTTTTGATCATCTATAAGGATCCACAAAGATTCCAACATTCAATCTCTATTGTGCTCTTGTTTATCCTTTGAAAGCAAGTCTTTGATCATCTAAAAGAATCCACAAAGCTTCCAATAATCAACCACTATTGAGCACTTGTTTATCCTTTGTAAACAAGTCTTTTGAACATCTAAAAGGATCCTCAAAGCTTCCAACAATCAATCTCTATTGAGCTCTTGTTTATCCTTTAAAAACAAGTCTTTTGATCCTCTAAAAGGATCCACAAAGCATCCAACAATCAATCTATATTGAGCTCTTGTTTATCATTTGTAATAAAGACTTTTGATCCTCTAAAAGGATCCACAAAGCTTCCAACAATAAATCTCTATTGAGGACTTGTTTATCCTTTAAAAACAAGTCTTTTGATCATCTAAAAGGATCGTCAAAGCTTCCAACAATCAATCTCTATTGAGCTCTTGTTTATCCTTTGAAAGCAAGTCTTTTGATCATCTATAAGGATCCACAAAGATTCCAACATTCAATCTCTATTGTGCTCTTGTTTATCCTTTGAAAGCAAGTCTTTTGATCATCTATAAGGATCCACAGATTCCAACATTCAATCTCTATTGTGCTCTTGTTTATCCTTTGAAAGCAAGTCTTTTGATCATCTAAAAGAATCCACAAAGCTTCCAATAATCAACCACTATTGAGCACTTGTTTATCCTTTGTAAACAAGTCTTTTGAACCTCTAAAAGGATCCTCAAAGCTTCCAACAATCAATCTCTATTGAGCTCTTGTTTATCCTTTAAAAACAAGTCTTTTGATCCTCTAAAAGGATCCACAAAGCATCCAACAATCAATCTATATTGAGCTCTTGTTTATCATTTGTAATAAAGACTTTTGATCCTCTAAAAGGATCCACAAAGCTTCCAACAATAAATCTCTGAGGACTTGTTTATCCTTTAAAAACAAGTCTTTTGATCATCTAAAAGGATCGTCAAAGCTTCCCACAATCAATCTCTATTGCGCTCTTGTTTATCCTTTGAAAGCAAGTCTTTTGATCATCTATAAGGATCCACAAAGATTCCAACATTCAATCTCTATTGTGCTCTTGTTTATCCTTTGAAAGCAAGTCTTTTGATCATCTAAAAGAATCCACAAAGCTTCCAATAATCAACCACTATTGAGCACTTGTTTATCCTTTGTAAACAAGTCTTTTGAACCTCTAAAAGGATCCTCAAAGCTTCCAACAATCAATCTCTATTGAGCTCTTGTTTATCCTTTAAAAACAAGTCTTTTGATCCTCTAAAAGGATCCACAAAGCATCAACAATCAATCTATATTGAGCTCTTGTTTATCATTTGTAATAAAGACTTTTGATCCTCTAAAAGGATCCACAAAGCTTCCAACAATAAATCTCTATTGAGGACTTGTTTATCCTTTAAAAACAAGTCTTTTGATCATCTAAAAGGATCGCAAAGCTTCCCACAATCAATCTCTATTGCGCTCTTGTTTATCCTTTGAAAGCAAGTCTTTTGATCATCTATAAGGATCCACAAAGATTCCAACATTCAATCTCTATTGTGCTCTTGTTTATCCTTTGAAAGCAAGTCTTTTGATCATCTAAAAGAATCCACAAAGCTTCCAATAATCAACCACTATTGAGCACTTGTTTATCCTTTGTAAACAAGTCTTTTGAACCTCTAAAAGGATCCTCAAAGCTTCCAACAATCAATCTATTGAGCTCTTGTTTATCCTTTAAAAACAAGTCTTTTGATCCTCTAAAAGGATCCACAAAGCATCAAACAATCAATCTATATTGAGCTCTTGTTTATCATTTGTAATAAAGACTTTTGATCCTCTAAAAGGATCCACAAAGCTTCCAACAATAAATCTCTATTGAGGACTTGTTTATCCTTTAAAACAAGTCTTTTGATCATCTAAAAGGATCGTCAAAGCTTCCCACAATCAATCTCTATTGCGCTCTTGTTTATCCTTTGAAAGCAAGTCTTTTGATCATCTATAAGGATCCACAAAGATTCCAACATTCAATCTCTATTGTGCTCTTGTTTATCCTTTGAAAGCAAGTCTTTTGATCATCTAAAAGGATCCACAAAGATTCCAACATTCAATCTCTATTGTGCTCTTGTTTATCCTTTGAAAGCAAGTCTTTTGATCATCTAAAAGAATCCACAAAGCTTCCAATAATCAACCACTATTGAGCACTTGTTTATCCTTTGTAAACAAGTCTTTTGAACCTCTAAAAGGATCCTCAAAGCTTCCAACAATCAATCTCTATTGAGCTCTTGTTTATCCTTTAAAAACAAGTCTTTTGATCCTCTAAAAGGATCCACAAAGCATCCAACAATCAATCTATATTGAGCTCTTGTTTATCATTTGTAATAAAGACTTTTGATCCTCTAAAAGGATCCACAAAGCTTCCAACAATAAATCTCTATTGAGGACTTGTTTATCCTTTAAAAACAAGTCTTTTGATCATCTAAAAGGATCGTCAAAGCTTCCCAATCAATCTCTATTGCGCTCTTGTTTATCCTTTGAAAGCAAGTCTTTGATCATCTATAAGGATCCACAAAGATTCCAACATTCAATCTCTATTGTGCTCTTGTTTATCCTTTGAAAGCAAGTCTTTTGATCATCTAAAAGAATCCACAAAGCTTCCAATAATCAACCACTATTGAGCACTTGTTTATCTTTGTAAACAAGTCTTTTGAACCTCTAAAAGGATCCTCAAAGCTTCCAACAATCAATCTCTATTGAGCTCTTGTTTATCCTTTAAAAACAAGTCTTTTGATCCTCTAAAAGGATCCACAAAGCATCCAACAATCAATCTATATTGAGCTCTTGTTTATCATTTGTAATAAAGACTTTTGATCCTCTAAAAGGATCCACAAAGCTTCCAACAATAAATCTCATTGAGGACTTGTTTATCCTTTAAAAGCAAGTCTTTTGATCATCTAAAGTTACAATTCCAACAATCAATCTCTATTACGCTCTTGTTTATCCTTTGAAAGCAAGTCTTTTGATCATCTATAAGGATCCACAAAGATTCCAACATTCAATCTCTATTGTGCTCTTGTTTATCCTTTGAAAGCAAGTCTTTTGATCATCTAAAAGAATCCACAAAGCTTCCAACAATCAATCTCTATTGAGCTCTTGTTTATCCTTTGTAAACAAGTCTTTTGATATCTAAAAGGATCCTCAAAGAAAATCAATCTCTATTGAGCTCTTGTTTATCCTTTAAAAACAAGTCTTTTGATCCTCTAAAAGGATCCACAAAGAATCAAACAATCAATCTATATTGAGCTCTTGTTTATCATTTGTAATAAAGACTTTTGATCCTCAAAAGGATCCACAAAGCTTCAACAATAAATCTCTATTGAGGACTTGTTTATCCTTTGAAAACAAGTCTTTTGATCATCTAAAGGATCGTCAAAGCTTCCCACAATCAATCTCTGTGAAATCTTGTTTATCCTTTGAAAGCAAGTCTTTTGATCATCTATAAGGATCCACAAAGTTCCAACAATTCAATCTCTATTGTGCTCTTGTTTATCCTTTGAAAGCAAGTCTTTTGATCATCTAAAAGGTCTAGTTCCAAGCCTTCAATCTCTATTGAGCTCTTGTTTATCCTTTGAAAGCATTTTGATCATCTAAAGAATCCAAAGCTTCCAACAATCAATCACTATTGAGCACTTGTTTATCCTTTGCAAACAAGTCTTTTGACCTTTAAAAGGATCCTCAAAGCTTCAACAATCAAAAATCTCTATTGAGCTCTTGTTTATCCTTTAAAACAAGTCTTTTGATCCTCTAAAGGATCCACAAGCATCAACAATCAATCTATATTGAGCTTGTTTATCATTTGTAATAAGTCTTTTGATCTCTAAAGGATCCAGCTTCAACAATAATCTCTATTGAGCTCTTGTTTATCCTTTAAAGCAAGTCTTTTGATCATCTAAAGGATGTCAAAGCTTCAATCAATCTCTATTGCTCTTTATCCTTTGAAAGCAAGTCTTTTGATCATCTATAAGATCCACAGTTCCAACATTCAATCTCTATTGTGCTCTTGTTTATCCTTTGAAAAGCAAGTCTTTTGATCATCTAAAAGAATCCACAAAGCTTCCAATAATCAACCACTATTGAGTATTGTTTATCCTTTGTAAACAAGTCTTTTGAACCATCTAAAAAATCTAAGCTTCCAACAATCAATCTCTATTGAGCTCTTGTTTATCTTTAAAACAAGTCTTTTGATCTCTAAAAGGATCACAAAGCATCAACAATCAATCTATATTGAGCTCTTGTTTATCATTTGTAATAAAGACTTTTGATCCTCTAAAAGGATCCACAATACTTCCAACAATAAATCTCTATTGAGGACTTGTTTATCCTTTAAAAACAAGTCTTTTGGTCATCTAAAAGGATCGTCAAAGCTTCCCACAATCAATCTCTATTGCGCTCTTGTTTATCCTTTGAAAGCAAGTCTTTGATCATCTATAAGGATCCACAAAGATTCTCATTCAATCTATTGTGCTCTTGTTTATCCTTTGAAAATAAATCTTTGATCATCTAAAGAATCCACAAATGACTTCCAATAATCAACCCTATTGAGCTCTTGTTTATCCTTTGTCAACAAGTCTTTTGATCCTCTAAAAGGATCCTCAAAGCTTCAACAATCAATCTCTATTGAGCTCTTGTTTATCCTTTAAAAACAAGTCTTTTGATCTCTAAAAGGATCCACAAATCAAACAATCAATCTATATTGAGCTCTTGTTTATCATTTGTAAGAAAGACTTTTGATCCTTTAAAAGGATCCACAGCTTCCAACAATCAATCTCTATTGAGCTCTTGTTTATCCTTTAAAAACAAGTCTTTTGATCATCTAAAGGATCACAAAGCTTCCACAATAAATCTCTATTGGGCTCTTGTTTATCCTTTGAAGCAAGTCTTTTGATCATCTAAGGATCCCTAAGCTTTCCAACAATCAATCTCTATTGTGCTCTTATTTATCAGAAAGCAAGTCTTTTGATCATCTAATAAGGATCCACAAAGATTCCAACATTCAATCTCTATTGTGCTCTTTTTATCCTTTGAAAGCAAGTCTTTTGATCATCTAAAAGAATCCACAAAGCTTCCAATAATCAATCTCTATTGAGCACTTGTTTATCCTTTGAAAACATGTCTTTTGAACCTTTAAAGGATCC
>CM028366.1:50655676-50683466 GCA_016624345.1 Platycodon grandiflorus
ATATAAGTCCTGCAAGTTCATTGCGAATAGTCACTTCACAAAATCTCAGAAAGTCACTAGTACTTGAGATTTAACAAAACAACGCTTCATAACTCAACAAGTCTCTAAATCAATGAGACTAGCAAAATGATAACTTATTCGCACCAAGCAGCTGTACTATTAAATTCACCAAATATTCCACACAAACCCAAATATTACAATTATTCCATATTTAGAAACTAGACATCTGGAACTATATTTTACCACTTTGAATTACCTCATTTGGACTTATAATCATCAAGAATCAGTCACTTAAAGTTGGAACTAACACCCAGAATTTCCAGCAACAGTTTACTCGCAGCGATAAAATACAACCTAAACGAGGTACTTCCCGACCTCTAAAATTCATGAAAATTTACAGAGAACTAACTAACATACATAACAACAACATATCCAAAATTCATATTCTCATGGACGAATTTTTTCCAGAAAATTCAACAATATGCCTTAAAATTGTGACAAATCTGATTTTATAACTAAGCATTTACTTCCAAATATTATCATGTCTTCTCCCAATTATACATGCAACCTCAAACAACAACACAATATATCATAACATTATTTAGAGCAACAAATCACATGTTTCTTCCAAGGATTTAGCACAAAATGATCAACTAAAACCACCTATATGCTCTACTCTTCCATTTCATCTCATAATCAATCAAAACATTATAGTTACTTACCTCTACCAAAATTAAACCATGAAAGTCAGCATGCAATCCATGGAAAGTGTTCCTCTTGTCAAGAGCTTCTTAACGGTGAAGACGGATCGCCGATCGACAAGTGAAGCTCAAGATATCATCATTTCTCTCTAAACTCTCTACTCTCTCTCTTGTTCATGGTTGAAGAGGACGAAAATGAAAGATATTTTAGGCCTCTCATGGTGTTTAAGAGTCTGAGAAAGCCTGGTCAAAGAGTCATAAGTTGTTGCCTAACCTTGGTCAAAGCAAATTGGTCAAATGGTGAAGTCACTTAAAACCTAGTCAAAGCTGTCCCAAATCTGTTCTCAGTCAACTTTAAATACATGCCTAGGATGATGTACAAGTCCAAAAATTACAAATAATATATGGTTTTAAAGGTCTGTGAGTCTAGTTTACACAGAATCAAACGGTTTGCAAATTTGAGTTTTCTAGACAAAGTTATGGCCAAATTACTATAGACTATTCGGATGGACAGAATTTCGGGTTTAAGCATGTATCCATGCTTTTGTGTGTATCTTTTTCTATCTTAAGGTTAAAACACACTCAAAACTCAACCTAATCATCCCGTATTGATGCACGAATGACAAAGAACTCAAGACTCAAACATACCCGAAGTTAAACACACGAAACAACACTCGAATTGACCCGACATACGAGTGAACTAGGAAAGAAGTAGGATCGGGGTATTACAAAGTCCAGGCATGACAATGACAAGGAAACATACAGATGCATCCCAGCAAACCCTAGGTGGGTAATGCCAAGCTATACCCGGCTATTTACCTCAGCACCCTCCTGAAAGGACTCATCTTTAACAATTCTAAACCTATCATGTCCATTTCTAATTGTCATTGACAACTTTAATGACAATGTTGCAATGGCAGCCTATAAATGTATACTTTTTTGTTCATTAAAGCTGAATAGAGTTTACAAACTTTACTTTATCAAGTAGCCTCAATTTTTGGTGAGCGTTACAATTCTCAATTTTCTTAACATTTACAATTTAACACCCATCAAACGAGGCACCCCAACAAGCATTTACGTTCAACAATGCAATAATGGTGCACACCCATCATACGAGGGCACCCCAACAAGCATTTACGTTCAACAATGGAACAAGCATTTGTAAATTTAGTTGTATACTTTACCTCCTCTCATATTGGTATGAGATGTTCTTCCAGATTGTGGGAACTCTAATGACTTACGACCAAATACAATCACCCATATGTTTAACCATCATTTCATATTTTTAAAGCGTGAGTATAAATCGTTCTCGTGATTCCAAATCAACTCGGTAAATTGTAGTAATCCATTTCAAAATGCAAGAGTCAATTCAATTCCTCCTCTAATTTGCCTACAAACTATCCTTAACAACAACCTTGTTTAATTTCCAAGGCAAATCTCATGGGAACAAGATTCTACAAAGTACAAAATTTTCAACACAAGGTTTCACAATGCTATATTTACTCTTAACAATAATAGTTTTTGTGACTAAATAGTAAGGTCTATGATAAAATCACTATAACATCTATGTAACTTGAATTACTCCCTCCTCACAAAACAAATCCCATCCGACAAATCAAACTTTTAAGATTGTAGCTTTACTTGTTTCTACCTTCAAAAGATTACACTAAGTTTAATCCCTATTTAGGAATGGGACTATTTATTTGGAACGGAGGGAGTATTCAACAAGTAGCCATTCATTCTACAAAATAACCCAAATTTTCCAAGGTTGAAGACTATTACAAAATCATAGCGGAACTAACCCATTTTTGAAGTCATTGCATCTATAAATTAAATAAAAGGAAATATCTTTCAATTAGAGCCCAAAATCTAAAATTAAAGACTAGCAGGATAATATTACAGGTTTCAAACACAAAATCTAAAGGAAGTCTTTTTTTCCTCTAGTCGCATAGTGCGAAAAGAAATTATGCCGAGTTGCAAGAGATAGAGAGCTGCATCTTGACATTTCAGCTCCAAACACATGATACAAGAACAACATAGAAAATTGATAATATGTTTGTTTGAGATACCTTGTAGTTCGCCTCATATTGAAGAGGTAAAGTTGAACGCCACCAAGTAGAGAGGGCTACCCGCATAAAACAAAATATCTAAGAAGAAAATTACAAATTAACCTTGAGTTTGAATGATCACAAAGTTAAGGGCACTTAAGACAACCATTCAACATACAAGTAGAACGATGTCATGCTTGTTTCTAATGAATCTAATGAGAATAAATATGGGCTTGTTCCGTACATGTCGCCTTAAACATCTCAGCCTTGGTATTTTCCTAAGTTCTTATTGACATGGGCTAGTGATGATCATCCATAAGTGTCAATATGATTAAGCCTAGTGATTGTGAAGCATGCTCGTAGCTAAAAGCTTACACGAAGAATAATAAAGCACTTCAAAGTTCTAGCCGAAGACAGGATGTGCCCAAATACTTTACATTCTAGCCCAATAATTGAATAAGTATTCTAACAACAACACATGCATATCCAATTTCTACTTTGAACCTTGGAAAACATCAAAACCCCTAGTATAGAAGCAACAACAAATCAAACTACTTAAACTTGAATCGCATACCCGTAATCCCCAAAGACGAGAAACTCTTTGGTAACTACAATTTTTAAGGCGTGAACTTCATTCATAAGTGAGATGCTTCGCTAATAATTTATGAATATAATTAAAAAATATTTATAAATGAATAATTTTTAATTTTCCAACTTACAACAAGTTGCGTCATCCGTGGTCATAAAGGCCATGCTTTTATTATAATTGTCATAGTATGTATAATGTGCTTTTATACACGCTTTGTTTTGTGTTGGTTTATACCTTGTATGCTATGCACGCTTTTGTAGTTGAGAAAAGAATAGTGTCAAGTAGAAAAAAAATAAAGATATGAGTTCTCTTGGGATTTTAGTGCCGTGAGATATTCTAACCATCCATAAGGACCCTTTGTTCAGGTGTGGTGTGAGACACACGACTTAGACATTTGCATTGAATGAACCTTCTCAAGTTGGGTAATATATGACCTGAATACAATCAAGAAAAATACATAAAAAAGATCTACTTAGTTGAATTCAGTTTGGCAGTATTTAATATCTATAAATTAGAGCGAGTCAAAACAAGTCTAATCATTTTTATGTATCGGATATGAAAGAATAATGTAATGAAGCTTGGCCTGCCAGGGCTAAAGCCCAATATGAACAAAATGTACCGCGGAAAGGATATCGCTCTTCTTTGATCTGATCACTAAGCCTAGTTTGGAAACCATATTGATCAATTTGAACTGTTATCAAGGTATTTTCCTCTCAAAGTTAATCTCTATGATATTGTTTAGGTTGGAATCGTATCGTGGTGATGTTGTTATGTTGAAGTGGTGTGGAAAATGAACTAAATGGTTAGTAGTATGCCATAAATCACAATTCTAAAACTAAAACTCTCCATGACTAAATTCTATCAATTGCTATGAATATAGGAATTGAAGATTGCAAAAATGCTAATTACAATTCTAAAACTAAAATTGTGGGGCATTATCCACTTTGACCAAAAATCACAAGTTCACCAAAACATGAAGGAGAATAGTGCCCTAATATTTTACATTTAGGCATTAAATGTATAGAACACAACATCGAGCCAAGGGTGGCCATGATACCATCGAGCCAAGATTAATGAAAATAATAAAATCAATAGTATGTCTACATACATGACATTCATTGTAGCAAGTTAAACTCAATTTGCAACAAATACTTGTAGATAACATGTTTCAAGGTATACCCTACATGAATTTCATCCTTTGATGGTGTAACAACAAAAACTATCTTCAAATATGGTCAAACACTTAGGGCTACTACAACATAATAATATGAATTTAAAATGGGAATCTTAACCATGGCACAATCGCATTTAATAAAAAGAGATAGAGAGAGAGAGAGAAAGTTACCTGAACAATTGCTCGTTAGAGGTTAGGGCACAATCAAAGGAACCGAGAACCATGTAAGAGTCGATGAACGAGAAAGAGAGAGAAGAGTTTCGATAGTAATGAGATTACGCACAACCGAGAGAGAAGAGATTGCGATAGTAATGGATTAGTAAGCACAATGGTAGCACCAACAAAGAGAAAAGAGATTGTATGAAGAGAGAGATGAGTTTCATCGCAAGAAGAGAGAGACTAATTAGGTAGAGGGAAATAATGGCGGAAATGAAAATTATGGCCTAAAATTTTGTTTTTTTAAATCGTAACATTTAGACTTGGTAAAAGAAAAGAGTGCTAAAAAAGATATTTTTTGGGAGGGAAGTGGCAAAGAGTGCCAAATACTTGGTATTTGGCACCGCAAAATCTGCCTTCCCAAAAACTAGTATTTGGGACGGTTTTTTGGCCCTTCCAAATAAAGAGGGTCACAAATAGTGATTTTTCTTGTAGTGAAAGACTTGTTTTGAAAGGATAAACAAGTCCTCAATAGAGATTTATTGTTGGAAGCTTTGTGGATCCTTTTAGAGGATCAAAAGTCTTTATTACAAATGATAAACAAGAGCTCAATATAGATTGATTGTTGGATGCTTTGTGGATCCTTTTAGAGGATCAAAAGACTTATTTTTAAAGGATAAACAAGAGCTCAATAGAGATTGATTGTTGGAAGCTTTGAGGATCCTTTTAGAGGTTCAAAAGACTTGTTTACAAGGGATAAACAAGTGCTCAATAGTGGTTGATTATTGGAAGCTTTGTGGATTCTTTTAGATGATCAAAAGACTTACTTTCAAAGGATAAACAAGAGCACAATATAGATTGAATGTTGGAATCTTGTGGATCCTTTAGATGATCAAAAGACTTGCTTTCAAAGGATAAACAAGAGCGCAATAGAGATTGATTGTGGGAAGCTTTGACGATCCTTTTAGATGATCAAAAGACTTGTTTTGAAAGGATAAACAAGTCCTCAATAGAGATTTATTGTTGGAAGCTTTGTGGATCCTCTTAGATAATCAAAAGACTTACTTTCAAAGGATAAACAAGAGCACAATAGAGATTGAATGTTGGAATCTTTGTGGATCCTTATAGATGATCAAAAGACTTGTTTTCAAAGGATAAACAAGAGCTCAATAGAGATTGATTGTGGGAAACTTTGACGATCCTTTTAGATGATCAAAATACTTGTTTTGAAATGATAAACAAGTCCTCAATAGAGATTTATTGTTGGAAGCTTTGTGGATCCTTTTAGAGGATCAAAAGTCTTTATTACAAATGATAAACAAGAGCTCAATATAGATTGATTGTTGGATGCTTTGTGGATCCTTTTAGAGGATCAAAACACTTGTTTTTAAAGGATAAACAAGAGCTCAATAGAAATTGATTGTTGGATGCTTTGAGAATCCTTTTAGAGGTTCAAAAGACTTGTTTACAAAGGATAAACAAGTGCTCAATAGTGGTTGATTATTGGAAGCTTTGTGGATTCTTTTAGATGATCAAAAGACTTACTTTCAAAGGATAAACAAGAGCACAATAGAGATTGAATGTTGGAATCTTTGTGGATCCTTATAGATGATCAAAAGACTTGCTTTCAAAGGATAAACAAGAGCGCAATAGAGATTGATTGTGGGAAGCTTTGACGATCCTTTTAGATGATCAAAAGACTTGTTTTGAAAGGATAAACAAGTCCTCAATAGAGATTTATTGTTGGAAGCTTTGTGGATCCTTTTAGAGGATCAAAAGTCTTTATTACAAATGATAAACAAGAGCTCAATATAGATTGATTGTTGGATGCTTTGTGGATCCTTTTAGAGGATCAAAAGACTTGTTTTTAAAGGATAAACAAGAGCTCAATAGAGATTGATTGTTGGAAGCTTTGAGGATCCTTTTAGAGGTTCAAAAGACTTGTTTACAAAGGATAAACAAGTGCTCAATAGTGGTTGATTATTGGAAGCTTTGTGGATTCTTTTAGATGATCAAAAGACTTGCTTTCAAAGGATAAACAAGAGCACAATAGAGATTGAATGTTGGAATCTTTGTGGATCCTTATAGATGATCAAAAGACTTGCTTTCAAAGGATAAACAAGAGCGAATAGAGATTGATTGTGGGAAGCTTTGACGATCCTTTTAGATGATCAAAAGACTTGTTTTAAAGGATAAACAAGTCCTCAATAGAGATTTATTGTTGGAAGCTTTGTGGATCCTTTTAGAGGATCAAAAGTCTTTATTACAAATGATAAACAAGAGCTCAATATAGATTGATTGTTGGATGCTTTGTGGATCCTTTTAGAGGATCAAAAGACTTGTTTTTAAAGGATAAACAAGAGCTCAATAGAGATTGATTGTTGGAAGCTTTGAGGATCCTTTTAGAGGTTCAAAAGACTTGTTTACAAAGGATAAACAAGTGCTCAATAGTGGTTGATTATTGGAAGCTTTGTGGATTCTTTTAGATGATCAAAAGACTTGCTTTCAAAGGATAAACAAGAGCACAATAGAGATTGAATGTTGGAATCTTTGTGGATCCTTATAGATGATCAAAAGACTTGCTTTCAAAGGATAAACAAGAGCGCAATAGAGATTGATTGTGGGAAGCTTTGACGATCCTTTTAGATGATCAAAAGACTTGTTTTAAAGGATAAACAAGTCCTCAATAGAGATTTATTGTTGAAGCTTTGTGGATCCTTTTAGAGGATCAAAAGTCTTTATTACAAATGATAAACAAGAGCTCAATATAGATTGATTGTTTGATGCTTTGTGGATCCTTTTAGAGGATCAAAAGACTTGTTTTTAAAGGATAAACAAGAGCTCAATAGAGATTGATTGTTGGAAGCTTTGAGGATCCTTTTAGAGGTTCAAAAGACTTGTTTACAAAGGATAAACAAGTGCTCAATAGTGGTTGATTATTGGAAGCTTTGTGGATTCTTTTAGATGATCAAAAGACTTGCTTTCAAAGGATAAACAAGAGCACAATAGAGATTGAATGTTGGAATCTTTGTGGATCCTTATAGATGATCAAAAGACTTGCTTTCAAAGGATAAACAAGAGCGCAATAGAGATTGATTGTGGGAAGCTTTGACGATCCTTTTAGATGATCAAAAGACTTGTTTTAAAGGATAAACAAGTCCTCAATAGAGATTTATTGTTGGAAGCTTTGTGGATCCTTTTAGAGGATCAAAAGTCTTTATTACAAATGATAAACAAGAGCTCAATATAGATTGATTGTTGATGCTTTGTGGATCCTTTTAGAGGATCAAAAGACTTGTTTTTAAAGGATAAACAAGAGCTCAATAGAGATTGATTGTTGGAAGCTTTGAGGATCCTTTTAGAGGTTCAAAAGACTTGTTTACAAAGGATAAACAAGTGCTCAATAGTGGTTGATTATTGGAAGCTTTGTGGATTCTTTTAGATGATCAAAAGACTTGCTTTCAAAGGATAAACAAGAGCACAATAGAGATTGAATGTTGGAATCTTTGTGGATCCTTATAGATGATCAAAAGACTTGCTTTCAAAGGATAAACAAGAGCGCAATAGAGATTGATTGTGGGAAGCTTTGACGATCCTTTTAGATGATCAAAAGACTTGTTTTAAAGGATAAACAAGTCCTCAATAGAGATTTATTGTTGGAAGCTTTGTGGATCCTTTTAGAGGATCAAAAGTCTTTATTACAAATGATAAACAAGAGCTCAATATAGATTGATTGTTGATGCTTTGTGGATCCTTTTAGAGGATCAAAAGACTTGTTTTAAAGGATAAACAAGAGCTCAATAGAGATTGATTGTTGGAAGCTTTGAGGATCCTTTTAGAGGTTCAAAAGACTTGTTTACAAAGGATAAACAAGTGCTCAATAGTGGTTGATTATTGGAAGCTTTGTGGATTCTTTTAGATGATCAAAAGACTTGCTTTCAAAGGATAAACAAGAGCACAATAGAGATTGAATGTTGGAATCTTTGTGGATCCTTATAGATGATCAAAAGACTTGCTTTCAAAGGATAAACAAGAGCGCAATAGAGATTGATTGTGGGAAGCTTTGACGATCCTTTTAGATGATCAAAAGACTTGTTTTTAAAGGATAAACAAGTCCTCAATAGAGATTTATTGTTGGAAGCTTTGTGGATCCTTTTAGAGGATCAAAAGTCTTTATTACAAATGATAAACAAGAGCTCAATATAGATTGATTGTTGGATGCTTTGTGGATCCTTTTAGAGGATCAAAAGACTTGTTTTAAAGGATAAACAAGAGCTCAATAGAGATTGATTGTTGGAAGCTTTGAGGATCCTTTTAGAGGTTCAAAAGACTTGTTTACAAAGGATAAACAATTGCTCAATAGTGGTTGATTATTGGAAGCTTTGTGGATTCTTTTAGATGATCAAAAGACTTACTTTCAAAGGATAAACAAGAGCACAATAGAGATTGAATGTTGGAATCTTTGTGGATCCTTATAGATGATCAAAAGACTTGCTTTCAAAGGATAAACAAGAGCGCAATAGAGATTGATTGTGGGAAGCTTTGACGATACTTTTAGATGATCAAAAGACTTGTTTTGAAAGGATAAACAAGTCCTCAATAGAGATTTATTGTTGGAAGCTTTGTGGATCCTTTTAGAGGATCAAAAGTCTTTATTACAAATGATAAACAAGAGCTCAATATAGATTGATTGTTGGATGCTTTGTGGATCCTTTTAGAGGATCAAAAGACTTGTTTTTAAAGGATAAACAAGAGCTCAATAGAGATTGATTGTTGGAAGCTTTGAGGATCCTTTTAGAGGTTCAAAAGACTTGTTTACAAGGGATAAACAAGTGCTCAATAGTGGTTGATTATTGGAAGCTTTGTGGATTCTTTTAGATGATCAAAAGACTTACTTTCAAAGGATAAACAAGAGCACAATAGAGATTGAATGTTGGAATCTTTGTGGATCCTTATAGATGATCAAAAGACTTGCTTTCAAAGGATAAACAAGAGCGCAATAGAGATTGATTGTGGGAAGCTTTGACGATCCTTTTAGATGATCAAAAGACTTGTTTTGAAAGGATAAACAAATCCTCAATAGAGATTTATTGTTAGAAGCTTTGTGGATCCTCTTAGAGAATCAAAAGTCTTTATTACAAATGATAAACAAGAGCTCAATATAGATTGATTGTTGGATGCTTTGTGGATCCTTTTAGAGGATCAAAAGACTTGTTTTTAAAGGATAAACAAGAGCTCAATAGAGATTGATTGTTGGAAGCTTTGAGGATCCTTTTAGAGGTTCAAAAAACTTGTTTACAAAGGATAAACAAGTGCTCAATAGTGGTTGATTATTGGAAGCTTTGTTGATGTGATTCCCAACGAGACCCACAAGTTATAACGAACTTGGAACCACGCTTTCGGAATAACCTCGCGGAAACGTACGCCTAGGACTTGAATAACAATCACAAGGATGATCGCAACCCTTAGTTTCGCAATGAACTAAGAACCTTGATCGATTCGAAACCCTTAATTATTGATTAATTAAGAACCACGAATTAGAATATCACACAAACTTAATCCAAAGTTTGCAAAATGCTAACAAACTATGTTTGTCAAGAAAGAGTTTAAACTCACACTATTTTTAATAATAAAATTCTGTATTTCACAATGAAAGAAAAGACGCCTTTATATAGGCCTTAAAACAATGTATCCTAATTATTTTAGGAGACTAATTGACTACCAAATTCTATCTAGAAAAGGAATAAAAATCTGAATAACAAAAGGACTTCTAATCTAAGAAGAAAACTAACTAAAACATGTCTAACATACTTTCCAAGTCAAAGAAGGAACAAGGAAGTAAGAAAGAAATAGGAAACATGGCCAAGGTCTTCTAGAAGCTCTACAAATCCCGGTTTTCTAAAGGCCCAATTTTGAAAAGTGCACTTTGGCCCCGAAAGTCATCCATTTAGTATTAAAAGCTTCCAAATTCATCCTTCAACTTATGGGCTCACTTTTTAAGGTTTTGCTTCCAAAAATGTCATTTAAGCCCTCAAACTTTCCTAAACATGTTGGACTTCAATCATAGTCACCATATTGGCCTCTTCAATTGACTTCCATGCTTGGGTTTGTTTTTGGACTTGCAACATAAGGCTTGCTTAAAGCTTGGTTCATCCTTTTAGCCCTTGCTCTTGTTATTGGACCATCTTGAATCATCAATGGATCATTATTGTTGGCCTTGCTTGTTGGACCCTTGTTGACATCACTTGGTGGTCCTCCATCATTCCCTCCCCCTTTGAAAGGATTTGTCCACAAATCTGCTTCATCACCTACATCAAAAGGACGCAAATCAGAAATAGAAAAAATATTCACTAACATTATGCTCACCATGTAATTTCACTTTGAAAACCATGTCGTAGAAGTGTTCATGATCCCCTTGTTTTCGAATGATTTCTCCAATATTCAAGCTTACACAACTCCAATCAAACTTGACTTGCTCTAACGTGTAGAAGAAACACAACCAAACAACACAATACAAGATGATCAAAGTTGTTAGCATAAATTACATTATATATCAATTGAGCACACCTCAAAGACAAACATCCTTTATGCCTAACAATCTGATCATAATCAACATTCTTAATTCCTAAGCTAGCACATGCCAAAGCACTCTCAAATACATTCTTAACAAGAAACACACAATCCTCCCAAGTTTTTGCATGCTTAAGAAGAATTGCTTTTAATAAACATGATTTAACCCTAAGAATGCCATGCAATCCATAAATTTTGTGAAAGAATAATGCAACATGGAAAATATCACCTAATTTGTGACATGAAATATGATAAACCATTTTCAAGGGTTCATTTGCATTCACAAATATAGAGCTCTTAGATACTCCTATTGCACAATTCAAATTTTTTAACCCAACTTTCAATGCACCATACATCCCCACCAAGTCAACCTCTAAAGTGCATCCCATAAATGGGTCAACATAAGAATGACTAGGTATAAGTGATGTTATGCATAATCCATTACCAATTAGCTTACCAATTTTCAACCAATCACTCAATCCATTGTGACTAACCAAATTTTGCAATTCAAACTTTTTAGGCATGTCAAGTGGTCTAACAAGCTTTCGTGAATGAAGTACCCACATGACCAATCAAATTACCAATACCAATATCTTCATGAATTTTGAATTCCCTACTAAGGTCATATGACTTGCCATGATTGTCAAGTCCCAATAACTTAGTATCATAAGAAGAAAGTAAGCCAAACCTATGAGAATGTGTATATTCTACAACAATCTCATTATGCGGATCATATCCCCACTTGTATCTCACAACCTTCTTACTTAATTTAAAATACATCAACAAAAATCTGTAGAGAAGAAGCAACACATGGAAAAGAAAGTTTGGGTAACATGTTAGTATAAAAAGATTTCTCTTTGGAAAAGAGAACTATCTCACTATGCTTTTCCCACAACTCCCTCTTAATCTCACCACTCATTTCATAAAAGCTCTCCTTTTTCCCTCCACTCAGATTTTTCACTCAACTCATTTTTCCCACTCTTTTTTTTTCTCTCTCACTTTCTATCTTACTCTCTTTTCTCTCGCTCACCTTCTCTCTCTCCCTCTATCTCTCTCAAGCTCTCTTTTCAATTCTTTCTCTTTCTTTTTCTCTCTCAATCCCTCCTCTTTTTATCTCTCTCCTTATCTTCTCTACTTTCTCCCTTAATTCACTCATCCTTACTTGATCTTCCCTCACCTTGTGGGGATAAGGGAGCAAGAGTAAGGGTTTTCCCACCAAACTTGAAGGAGTATTTATTGGAGTTCTCATTGAAAGAGACTCTTCGATCAAGTTGCCATGGTTTACCCAACAAAAGATGACAAGTTTGCATAGGTACAACATCACATAATACTTCATCCTTGTACCCCCAATTGAAAAATTAATCATCACTTGTTTGTGCACCCTCAACTCACCATACTCATTGAGCCATTGTAGTTTGTATGGA
Organism: Platycodon grandiflorus; assembly: GCA_016624345.1. Classification (NCBI taxonomy): domain Eukaryota; kingdom Viridiplantae; phylum Streptophyta; class Magnoliopsida; order Asterales; family Campanulaceae; genus Platycodon; species Platycodon grandiflorus. The sequence continues at coordinate 50,668,339 of CM028366.1, forward strand.
TTAGGGTGTTTCAAGGTAGGTAGATTGAGCTTTTCTACCATTTCTGCGCTAGCCACATTAGTGCAACTCCCCCCATCAATAATAACCATGCACACTCTCCCCTTCACTGTACATCTAGTATGAAAAAGATTCTCATGTTGTATTTCCTCAATAGTTTGCACTTTCATACTCAACATCCTCCTCACTACCATGTTTTCCTCATAACCATTAAATTTGCCCAATGGCAGCATAGTGGAAGAAACATTACTACCTTTATTCACTAACCCATCTTTTGGTTTCAACTCTATAGAATTCTCACACTTACTTCGAAGATGTCCCTTAAGGATTGCATGATTTCTAGTTTTATGAATTTCAACCTTGAGTCTCTCAATGGGACCCTCAACACTAGATCTCACATTAGCATTGGAACTAGAAATCTCTCGAGTATTACCCCTCCTAGGTCCTCTCCATGGTGGTTCATCTTCCTCCTCCCATTCATCATCTCTCATGGGTGGTCTATTTCTACCCATTTTTTCTCTTGCATTCTCATTATGTGGTGGTTCTTGATGACCACGCTCTATCCTATCTATTCTCATTCATTTGCCCTATCTCCTCCCTCATCATCCTCCTCATTTCTCCTAACAAATCTACCATAGACATCCTACTAGGCTGTCCCATACCTTCTTCCTCAACTACACCTTTTGCTCTTTTACATTTTTTAAAGAAGAAAAGAAAAACCTCACACACTCCCTTACGTATCTCTCAAAATTATGACACTCGTGTATCACTCAAAATCTGACTTTTACCTCCCCTCTTATGTCCTTACCACTCTTGTCTTTTTCCACTCAAAACTCTTTGATGAAAACAAGTATAGTTAGAACAAAGCAATTTTGGAAGTAAAGTTTGGAAAATTCTAAGACTCGTAGAATTTAATTAAAACAAAGAAATAAGAGTTTTTAGAAAAGTGGGTTAGAAGGTTAATAGAAAAGAAGAAAGAAGATTCGATTTTTATTCTCGAATCAAAGATGGAGATAATTTTGGTTTGAGAAGAAAGAACTTTCTAGCACACGGCCCAAGCTCCTTTTGCTTTCTTTGATTTTTTTTTTTTTGTATGCCTTGAAGACGTTTTTGTATTGTCTTCTTTTTTTTTTTTGTACTAGCTTGGCGAATTTTCAAGGGAAAATTCTGCTTCTTTTTTTACTAATAGCCTCCTTTGGGATGGCTTGAAGAAGAAAAGATGAAGAAAACTCTGTGGCACAAAAAGATGATTAGAATAGATAGTGTATGGATTATGGAATGAAGGAATTAAGAACAAGATAATAAAATAGGGATAGAAAGATTGTTACCAATAGCCTTTGCTCTGATACCAACTGATGTGATTCCCAACGAGACCCACAAGTTATAACGAACTTGGAACCACGCTGAATAACCTCGCGAAACGTACGCCTAGGACTTGAATAACAATCACAAGGATGATCGCAACCCTTAGTTTCGCAATGAACTAAGAACCTTGATCGATTCAAACCCTTAATTATTGATTAATTAAGAACCACGAATTAGAATATCACACAAACTTAATCCAAAGTTTGCAAAATGCTAACAAACTATGTTTGTCAAGAAAGAGTTTAAACTCACACTATTTTTAATAATAAAATTCTGTATTTCACAATGAAAGAAAAGACGCCTTTATATAGGCCTTAAAACAATGTATCCTAATTATTTTAGGAGACTAATTGACTACCAAATTCTATCTAGAAAAGGAATAAAAATCTGAATAACAAAAGGACTTCTAATCTAAGAAGAAAACTAACTAAAACATGTCTAACATACTTTCCAAGTCAAAGAAGGAACAAGGAAGTAAGAAAGAAATAGGAAACATGGCCAAGGTCTTCTAGAAGCTCTACAAATCCCGGTTTTCTAAAGGCCCAATTTTGAAAAGTGCACTTTGGCCCCAAAGTCATCCATTTAGTATTAAAAGCTTCCAAATTCATCCTTCAACTTATGGGCTCACTTTTTAAGGTTTTGCTTCCAAAAATGTCGTTTAAGCCCTCAAACTTTCCTAAACATGTTGGACTTCAATCATAGTCACCATATTGGCCTCTTCAATTGACTTCCATGCTTGGGTTTGTTTTTGGACTTGCAACATAAGGCTTGCTAAAGCTTGGTTCATCCTTTTAGCCCTTGCTCTTGTTATTGGACCATCTTAAATCATCCATGGATCATTATTATTGGCCTTGCTTGTTGGACCCTTGTTGACATCACTTTGTGGTCCTCCATCATTTGTGGATTCTTTTAGATAATCAAAAGACTTACTTTCAAAGGATAAACATGAGCACAATAGAGATTGAATGTTGGAATCTTTGTGGATCCTTATAGATGATCAAAAGACTTGCTTTCAAAGGATAAACAAGAGCGCAATAGAGATTGATTGTGGGAAGCTTTGACGATCCTTTTAGATGATCAAAAGACTTGTTTTGAAAGGATAAATAAGTCCTCAATAGAGATTTATTGTTAGAAGCTTTTTGGATCCTATTAGAGAATCAAAAGTCTTTATTACAAATGATAAACAAGCGCTCAATATAGATTGATTGTTGGATGCTTTGTGGATCCTTTTAGAGGATCAAAAGACTTGTTTTTAAAGGATAAACAAGAGCTCAATAGAGATTGATTGTTGGAAGCTTTGAGGATCCCTTTAGAGGTTCAAAAGACTTGTTTACAAGGGATAAACAAGTGCTCAATAGTGGTTGATTACTGGAAGCTCTGTGGATTCTTTTAGATGATCAAAAGACTTACTTTCAAAGGATAAACAAGAGCACAATTGAGATGGAATGTTGGAATCTTTGTGGATCCTTATAGATGATCAAAAGACTTGCTTTCAAATGATAAACAAGAGCGCAATAGAGATTGATTGTGGGAAGCTTTGACGATCCTTTTAGATGATCAAAAGACTTGTTTTGAAAGGATAAATAAGTCCTCAATAGAGATTTATTGTTAGAAGCTTTTTGGATCCTCTTAGAGAATCAAAAGTCTTTATTACAAATGATAAACAAGAGCTCAATATAGATTGATTGTTGGATGCTTTGTGGATCCTTTTAGAGGATCAAAAGACTTGTTTTTAAAGGATAAACAAGAGCTCAATAGAGATTGATTGTTGGAAGCTTTGAGGATCCTTTTAGAGGTTCAAAAGACTTGTTTACAAAGGATAAACAAGTGCTCAATAGTGGTTGATTATTGGAAGCTTTGTGGATTCTTTTAGATGATCAAAAGACTTACTTTCAAAGGATAAACAAGAGCACAATAGAGATTGAATGTTGGAATCTTTGTGGATCCTTATAGATGATCAAAAGACTTGCTTTCAAAGGATAAACAAGAGCGCAATAGAGATTGATTGTGGGAAGCTTTGACGATCCTTTTAGATGATCAAAATACTTGTTTTGAAAGGATAAACAAGTCCTCAATAGAGATTTATTGTTGGAAGCTTTGTGGATCCTTTTAGAGGATCAAAAGTCTTTATTACAAATGATAAACAAGAGCTCAATATAGATTGATTGTTGGATGCTTTGTGGATCCTTTTAGAGGATCAAAACACTTGTTTTTAAAGGATAAACAAGAGCTCAATAGAGATTGATTGTTGGAAGCTTTGAGGATCCTTTTAGAGGTTCAAAAGACTTGTTTACAAAGGATAAACAAGTGCTCAATAGTGGTTGATTATTGGAAGCTTTGTGGATTCTTTTAGATGATCAAAAGACTTACTTTCAAAGGATAAACAAGAGCACAATAGAGATTGAATGTTGGAATCTTTGTGGATCCTTATAGATGATCAAAAGACTTGCTTTCAAAGGATAAACAAGAGCGCAATAGAGATTGATTGTGGGAAGCTTTGACGATCCTTTTAGATGATCAAAAGACTTGTTTTAAAGGATAAACAAGTCCTCAATAGAGATTTATTGTTGGAAGCTTTGTGGATCCTTTTAGAGGATCAAAAGTCTTTATTACAAATGATAAACAAGAGCTCAATATAGATTGATTGTTGGATGCTTTGTGGATCCTTTTAGAGGATCAAAAGACTTGTTTTTAAAGGATAAACAAGAGCTCAATAGAGATTGATTGTTGGAAGCTTTGAGGATCCTTTTAGAGGTTCAAAAGACTTGTTTACAAAGGATAAACAAGTGCTCAATAGTGGTTGATTATTGGAAGCTTTGTGGATTCTTTTAGATGATCAAAAGACTTACTTTCAAAGGATAAACAAGAGCACAATAGAGATTGAATGTTGGAATCTTTGTGGATCCTTATAGATGATCAAAAGACTTGCTTTCAAAGGATAAACAAGAGCGCAATAGAGATTGATTGTGGGAAGCTTTGACGATCCTTTTAGATGATCAAAAGACTTGTTTTAAAGGATAAACAAGTCCTCAATAGAGATTTATTGTTGGAAGCTTTGTGGATCCTTTTAGAGGATCAAAAGTCTTTATTACAAATGATAAACAAGAGCTCAATATAGATTGATTGTTGGATGCTTTGTGGATCCTTTTAGAGGATCAAAAGACTTGTTTTTAAAGGATAAACAAGAGCTCAATAGAGATTGATTGTTGGAAGCTTTGAGGATCCTTTTAGAGGTTCAAAAGACTTGTTTACAAAGGATAAACAAGTGCTCAATAGTGGTTGATTATTGGAAGCTTTGTGGATTCTTTTAGATGATCAAAAGACTTACTTTCAAAGGATAAACAAGAGCACAATAGAGATTGAATGTTGGAATCTTTGTGGATCCTTATAGATGATCAAAAGACTTGCTTTCAAAGGATAAACAAGAGCGCAATAGAGATTGATTGTGGGAAGCTTTGACGATCCTTTTAGATGATCAAAAGACTTGTTTTGAAAGGATAAACAAGTCCTCAATAGAGATTTATTGTTGGAAGCTTTGTGGATCCTTTTAGAGGATCAAAAGTCTTTATTACAAATGATAAACAAGAGCTCAATATAGATTGATTGTTGGATGCTTTGTGGATCCTTTTAGAGGATCAAAAGACTTGTTTTAAAGGATAAACAAGAGCTCAATAGAGATTGATTGTTGGAAGCTTTGAGGATCCTTTTAGAGGTTCAAAAGACTTGTTTACAAAGGATAAACAAGTGCTCAATAGTGGTTGATTATTGGAAGCTTTGTGGATTCTTTTAGATGATCAAAAGACTTACTTTCAAAGGATAAACAAGAGCACAATAGAGATTGAATGTTGGAATCTTTGTGGATCCTTATAGATGATCAAAAGACTTGCTTTCAAAGGATAAACAAGAGCGCAATAGAGATTGATTGTGGGAAGCTTTGACGATCCTTTTAGATGATCAAAAGACTTGTTTTTAAAGGATAAACAAGTCCTCAATAGAGATTTATTGTTGGAAGCTTTGTGGATCCTTTTAGAGGATCAAAAGTCTTTATTACAAATGATAAACAAGAGCTCAATATAGATTGATTGTTTGATGCTTTGTGGATCCTTTTAGAGGATCAAAAGACTTGTTTTTAAAGGATAAACAAGAGCTCAATAGAGATTGATTGTTGGAAGCTTTGAGGATCCTTTTAGAGGTTCAAAAGACTTGTTTACAAAGGATAAACAAGTGCTCAATAGTGGTTGATTATTGGAAGCTTTGTGGATTCTTTTAGATGATCAAAAGACTTACTTTCAAAGGATAAACAAGAGCACAATAGAGATTGAATGTTGGAATCTTTGTGGATCCTTATAGATGATCAAAAGACTTGCTTTCAAAGGATAAACAAGAGCTCAATAGAGATTGATTGTGGGAAGCTTTGACGATCCTTTTAGATGATCAAAAGACTTGTTTTTAAAGGATAAACAAGTCCTCAATAGAGATTTATTGTTGGAAGCTTTGTGGATCCTTTTAGAGGATCAAAAGACTTTTTACAAATGATAAACAAGAGCTCAATATAGATTGATTGTTGGAAGCTTTGTGGATCCTTTTAGATGATCAAAAGACTTGTTTTCAAAGGATAAACAAGAGCTCAATAGAGATTGATTGTTGGAAGCTTTGTGGATCCTTTTAGATGATCAAAAGACTTTTTCAAAGGATAAACAAGAGCTCAATAGAGATTGATTATTGGAAGCTTTGTGGATCCTTATAGATGATCAAAAGACTTGCTTTCAAAGGATAAACAAGAGCACAATAGAGATTGATTGTTGGAAGCTTTGACGATCCTTTTAGATGATCAAAAGACTTGTTTTCAAAGGATAAACAAGTCCTCAATAGAGATTGATTGTTGGAAGCTTTGTGGATCCTTTTAGAGGATCAAAAGTCTTTATTACAAATGATAAACAAGAGCTCAATATAGATTGATTGTTGGATGCTTTGTGGATCCTTTTAGAGGATCAAAAGACTTGTTTTTAAAGGATAAACAAGAGCTCAATAGAGATTGATTGTTGGAAGCTTTGAGGATCCTTTTAGAGTTCAAAAGACTTGTTTACAAAGGATAAACAAGTGCTCAATAGAGGTTGATTGTTGGAAGCTTTGTGGATTCTTTTAGATGATCAAAAGACTTGCTTTCAAAGGATAAACAAGAGCACAATAGAGATTGATTGTTGGAATCTTTGTGGATTCTTTTAGATGATCAAAAGACTTGCTTTCAAAGGATAAACAAGAGCACAATAGAGATTGAATGTTGGAATCTTTGTGGATCCTTATAGATGATCAAAAGACTTGCTTTCAAAGGATAAACAAGAAATAGAGATTGATTGTGGGAAGCTTTGTGATCCTTTTAGATGATCAAAAGACTTGTTTTTAAAGGATAAACAAGTCCTCAATAGAGTATTGTTGGAAGCTTTGTGGATCCTTTTAGAGGATCAAAAGTCTTTATTACAAATGATAAACAAGAGCTCAATATAGATTGATTGTTGGATGCTTTGTGGATCCTTTTAGAGGATCAAAAGACTTGTTTTAAAGGATAAACAAAGCTCAATAGAGATTGATTGTTGGAAGCTTTGAGGATCCTTTTAGAGGTTCAAAGACTTGTTTACAAAGGATAAACAAGTGCTCAATAGTGGTTGATTATTGGAAGCTTTGTGGATTCTTTTAGATGATCAAAAGACTTACTTTCAAAGGATAAACAAGAGCACAATAGAGATTGAATGTTGGAATCTTTGTGGATCCTTATAGATGATCAAAAGACTTGCTTTCAAAGGATAAACAAGGCGCAATAGAGATTGATTGTGGAAGCTTTGCGATCCTTTTAGATGATCAAAAGACTTGTTTTTAAAGGATAAACAAGTCCTCAATAGAATTTATTGTTGGAAGCTTTGTGGATCCTTTTAGAGGATCAAAAGTCTTTATTACAAATGATAAACAAGAGCTCAATATAGATTGATTTCTTTGTGGATCCTTTTAGAGGATCAAAAGACTTGTTTTTAAAGGATAAACAAGAGCTCAATAGAGATTGATTGTTGGAAGCTTTGAGGATCCTTTTAGAGGTTCAAAAGACTTGTTTACAAAGGATAAACAAGTGCTCAATAGTGGTTGATTATTGGAAGCTTTGTGGATCCTTTTAGATGATCAAAAGACTTTTTTTCAAAGGATAAACAAGAGCTCAATAGAGATTGATTGTTGGAATCTTTGTGGATCCTTTAGATGATCAAAAGACTTGCTTTCAAAGGATAAACAAGAGCTCAATAGAGATTGATTATGGAAGCTTTGGGATCCTTTTAGATGATCAAAAGACTTGCTTTCAAAGGATAAACAAAGCTCAATAGAGATTGAATGTTGGAATCTTTGTGGATCCTTATAGATGATCAAAAGACTTGCTTTCAAAGGATAAACAAGAGCTCAATAGAGATTGATTGTGGGAAGCTTTGGGATCCTTTTAGATGATCAAAAGACTTGTTTTAAAGGATAAACAAGTCCTCAATAGAGATTTATTGTTGGAAGCTTTGTGGATCCTTTTAGAGGATCAAAAGTCTTTATTACAAATGATAAACAAGAGCTCAATATAGATTGATTGTTGGATGCTTTGTGGATCCTTTTAGAGGATCAAAAGACTTTTTTAAAGGATAAACAAGAGCTCAATAGAGATTGATGTTGGAAGCTTTGAGGATCCTTTTAGAGTTCAAAAGACTTGTTTACAAAGGATAAACAAGTGCTCAATAGTGGTTGATTATTGGAAGCTTTGTGGATTCTTTTAGATGATCAAAAGACTTGCTTTCAAAGGATAAACAAGAGCACAATAGAGATTGAATGTTGGAATCTTTGTGGATCCTTATAGATGATCAAAAGACTTGCTTTCAAAGGATAAACAAGAGCGCAATAGAGATTGATTGTGGGAAGCTTTGACGATCCTTTTAGATGATCAAAAGACTTGTTTTAAAGGATAAACAAGTCCTCAATAGAGATTTATTGTTGGAAGCTTTGTGGATCCTTTTAGAGGATCAAAAGTCTTTATTACAAATGATAAACAAGAGCTCAATATAGATTGATTGTTGGATGCTTTGTGGATCCTTTTAGAGGATCAAAAGACTTGTTTTTAAAGGATAAACAAGAGCTCAATAGAGATTGATTGTTGGAAGCTTTGAGGATCCTTTTAGAGGTTCAAAAGACTTGTTTACAAAGGATAAACAAGTGCTCAATAGTGGTTGATTATTGGAAGCTTTGTGGATTCTTTTAGATGATCAAAAGACTTGCTTTCAAAGGATAAACAAGAGCACAATAGAGATTGAATGTTGGAATCTTTGTGGATCCTTATAGATGATCAAAAGACTTGCTTTCAAAGGATAAACAAGAGCGCAATAGAGATTGATTGTGGGAAGCTTTGTGATCTTTTAGATGATCAAAAGACTTGTTTTAAAGGATAAACAAGTCCTCAATAGAGATTTATTGTTGGAAGCTTTGTGGATCCTTTTAGAGGATCAAAAGTCTTTATTACAAATGATAAACAAGAGCTCAATATAGATTGATTGTTGGATGCTTTGTGGATCCTTTTAGAGGATCAAAAGACTTTTTTTAAAGGATAAACAAGAGCTCAATAGAGATTGATTGTTGGAAGCTTTGAGGATCCTTTTAGAGGTTCAAAAGACTTGTTTACAAAAGGATAAACAAGTGCTCAATAGTGGTTGATTATTGGAAGCTTTGTGGATTCTTTTAGATGATCAAAAGACTTACTTTCAAAGGATAAACAAGAGCACAATAGAGATTGAATGTTGGAATCTTTGTGGATCCTTATAGATGATCAAAAGACTTTTCTTTCAAAGGATAAACAAGAGCGCAATAGAGATTGATTGTGGGAAGCGCGATCCTTTTAGATGATCAAAAGACTTGTTTTGAAAGGATAAACAAGTCCTCAATAGAGATTTATTGTTGGAAGCTTTGTGGATCCTTTTAGAGGATCAAAAGTCTTTATTACAAATGATAAACAAGAGCTCAATATAGATTGATTGTTGGATGCTTTGTGGATCCTTTTAGAGGATCAAAAGACTTGTTTTAAAGGATAAACAAGAGCTCAATAGAGATTGATTGTTGGAAGCTTTGAGGATCCTTTTAGAGGTTCAAAAGACTTGTTTACAAAGGATAAACAAGTGCTCAATAGTGGTTGATTATTGGAAGCTTTGTGGATTCTTTTAGATGATCAAAAGACTTACTTTCAAAGGATAAACAAGAGCACAATAGAGATTGAATGTTGGAATCTTTGTGGATCCTTATAGATGATCAAAAGACTTGCTTTCAAAGGATAAACAAGAGCGCAATAGAGATTGATTGTGGGAAGCTTTGGCGATCCTTTTAGATGATCAAAAGACTTGTTTTGAAGGATAAACAAGTCCTCAATAGAGATTTATTGTTGGAAGCTTTGTGGATCCTTTTAGAGGATCAAAAGTCTTTATTACAAATGATAAACAAGAGCTCAATATAGATTGATTGTTGGATGCTTTGTGGATCCTTTTAGAGGATCAAAAGACTTGTTTTTAAAGGATAAACAAGAGCTCAATAGAGATTGATTGTTGGAAGCTTTGAGGATCCTTTTAGAGGTTCAAAAGACTTGTTTACAAAGGATAAACAAGTGCTCAATAGTGGTTGATTATTGGAAGCTTTGTGGATTCTTTTAGATGATCAAAAGACTTTACTTTCAAAGGATAAACAAGAGCACAATAGAGATTGAATGTTGGAATCTTTGTGGATCCTTATAGATGATCAAAGACTTTTGCTTAAGGATAAACAAGAGCGCAATAGAGATTGATTGTGGGAAGCTTTGGCGATCCTTTTAGATGATCAAAGACTTGTTTTAAAGGATAAACAAGTCCTCAATAAAGATTTATTGTTGGAAGCTTTGTGGATCCTTTTAGAGGATCAAAAGTCTTTATTACAAATGATAAACAAGAGCTCAATATAGATTGATTGTTGGATTCTTTGTGGATCCTTTTAGAGGATCAAAGACTTGTTTTAAAGGATAAACAAAAGCTCAATAGAGATTGATTGTTGGAAGCTTTGAGGATCCTTTTAGAGGTTCAAAAGACTTGTTTTACAAAGGATAAACAAGTGCTCAATATGATTGGTTTATTGGAAGCTTTGTGGATTCTTTTAGATGATCAAAGACTTACTTTCAAAGGATAAACAAGAGCACAATAGAGATTGAATGTTGGAATCTTTGTGGATCACTTATAGATGATCAAAAGACTTTCAAAGGATAAACAAGAGCGCAATAGAGATTGATTGTGGGAAGCTTTGTGGATCCTTTTAGATGATCAAAGACTTGTTTTGAAAGGATAAACAAGTCCTCAAGAAATTTATTGTTGGAAGCTTTGTGGATCCTTTTAGAGGATCAAAGACTTTTGCAATATAAACAAGAGCTCAATAGTAGTTGATTGTTGGAAGCTTTGTGGATTCTTTTAGAGATCAAACTTTGCTTTCAAAGGATAAACAAAGAGCTCAATAGAGATTGATTGTTGGAAGCTTTGTAGATCCTTTTGATCAAAAGACTTGCTTTCAAAGGATAAACAAGAGCTCAATAGAGATTGAATATTGGAATCTTTGTGGATCCTTTTAGATGATCAAAGACTTACTTTCAAAAGGATAAACAAAAGCACAATAGAGATTGATTGTGGGAAGCTTTGTTGATCCTTTTAGATGATCAAAAGACTTGTTTCAAAGGATAAACAAGTCCTCAATAGAGATTTATTGTTGGAAGCTTTGTGGATCCTTTTAGATGATCAAAAGTCTTTATTACAAATGATAAACAAGAGCTCAATATAGGTGATTGTTGGATGCTTTGTGGATCCTTTTAGAGGATCAAAAGACTTTTTTAAAAGGATAAACAAAGAGCTCAATAGAGATTGATTGTTGGAAGCTTTGAGGATCCTTTTAGAGGATCAAAAGACTTTTTAAAGGATAAACAAGAGCTCAATAGTGGTTGATTGGAAGCTTTGAGGATCCTTTTAGATGTTCAAAAGACACTTTCAAAGGATAAACAAGAGCTCAATAGAGATTGATATTTGGAAGCTTTGTGGATTCTTTTAGATGATCAAAAGACTTGCTTTCAAAGGATAAACAAAGGCAATAGAGATTGAATGTTGGAATCTTTGTGGATCCTTATAGATGATCAGACTTTGCTTTCAAAAGGATAAACAAGAGCGCAATAGAGTTGATTGTAGGAAGCTTTGTGATCCTTTTAGATGATCAAAGACTTGTTTTGAAAGGATAAACAAGTCCTCAATAGAGATTTATTGTTGGAAGCTTTGTGGATCCTTTTTAGAGGATCAAAAGTCTTTATTACAAATGATAAACAAAGAGCTCAATATAGATTGATTGTTGGATGCTTTGTGGATCCTTAGGATCAAAAGACTTGTTTTTAAAGGATAAACAAGAGCTCAATAGAGATTGATTGTTGGAAGCTTTGAGGATCCTTTTAGAGGTTCAAAGACTTGTTTACAAGGATAAACAAGTGCTCAATAGTGGTTGATTATTGGAAGCTTTGTGGATTCTTTTAGATGATCAAAGGACTTACTTTCAAAGGATAAACAAGAGCACAATAGAGATTGAATGTTGGAATCTTTGTGGATCCTTATAGATGATCAAAAGACTTGTTTTCAAAGGATAAACAAAGAGCGCAATAGAGATTGATTGTTGGAAGCTTTGACGATCCTTTTAGATGATCAAAAGACTTGTTTTGAAAGGATAAACAAGTCCTCAATAGAGATTTATTGTTGGAAGCTTTGTGGATCCTTTTAGAGGATCAAAAGTCTTTATTACAAATGATAAACAAGAGCTCAATAGAGATTGATTGTTGGATGCTTTGTGGATCCTTTTAGAGGATCAAAAGACTTGTTTTTAAAGGATAAACAAGAGCTCAATAGAGTTGATTGTTGGAAGCTTTGAGGATCCTTTTAGAGGTTCAAAAGACTTGTTTACAAAGGATAAACAAGTGCTCAATAGTGGTTGATTATTGGAAGCTTTGTGGATTCTTTTAGATGATCAAAAGACTTACTTTCAAAAGGATAAACAAGAGCACAATAGAGATTGAATGTTGGAATCTTTGTGGATCCTTATAGATGATCAAAGACTTGCTTTCAAAGGATAAACAAGAGCGCAATAGAGATTGATTGTGGGAAGCTTTGACGATCTTTTAGATGATCAAAGACTTGTTTTTAAAGGATAAACAAGTCCTCAATAGAGATTTGTTTGGAAGCTTTGTGGATCCTTTTAGAGGATCAAAAGTCTTTATTACAAATGATAAACAAGAGCTCAATATAGATTGATTGTTTGATGCTTTGTGGATCCTTTTAGAGGATCAAAGACTTGTTTTAAAAGGATAAACAAGAGCTCAATAGAGATTGATTGTTGAAGCTTTGAGGATCCTTTTAGAGGTTCAAAGACTTGTTTACAAGGGATAAACAAGTGCTCAATAGTGGTTGATTGGAAGCTTTGTGGATTCTTTTAGATGATCAAAGACTTACTTTCAAAGGATAAACAAGAGCACAATAGAGATGAATATTTGGAATCTTTGTGGATCCTTATAGATGATCAAAAGACTTGCTTTCAAAGGATAAACAAGAGCGCAATAGAGATTGATTGTGGGAAGCTTTGACGATCCTTTTAGATGATCAAAAGACTTGTTTTGAAAGGATAAACAAGTCCTCAATAGAGATTTATTGTTGGAAGCTTTGTGGATCCTTTTAGAGGATCAAAAGTCTTTATTACAAATGATAAACAAGAGCTCAAATATAGATTGATTGTTGGATGCTTTGTGGATCCTTTTAGAGGATCAAAAGACTTGTTTTAAAAGGATAAACAAGAGCTCAATAGAGATTGATTGTTGGAAGCTTTGAGGATCCTTTTAGAGGTTCAAAGACTTGTTTACAAGGGATAAACAAGTGCTCAATAGTGGTTGATTATTGGAAGCTTTGTGGATTCTTTTAGATGATCAAAAGACTTGCTTTCAAAGGATAAACAAGAGCACAATAGAGATTGAATGTTGGAATCTTTGTGGATCCTTATAGATGATCAAAAGACTTTTTCTTTCAAAGGATAAACAAAGGCGCAATAGAGATTGATTGTGAAAGCTTTGTCCTTTTAGATGATCAAAAGACTTGTTTTGAAAGGATAAACAAGTCCTCAATAGAGATTTATTGTGGAAGCTTTGTGGATCCTTTTAGAAGGATCAAAGTCTTTATTACAAATGATAAACAAGAGCTCAATATAGATTGATTGTTGGATGCTTTGTGGATCCTTTTAGAGGATCAAAAGACTTTTTAAGGATAAACAAGAGCTCAATAGAGATTGATTGTTGGAAGCTTTGAGGATCCTTTTAGAGGTTCAAAAGACTTGTTTACAAAAGGATAAACAAGTGCTCAATAGTGGTTGATTATTGGAAGCTTTGTGGATTCTTTTAGATGATCAAAGACTTTTACTTTCAAAGGATAAACAAAAGAGCACAATAGAGATTGAATGTTGGAATCTTTGTGGATCCTTATAGATGATCAAAGACTTGTTTTCAAAGGATAAACAAGGCACAATAGAGATTGATTGTAGGAAGCTTTGGCGATCCTTTTAGATGATCAAAAGACTTGTTTTGAAAGGATAAACAAGTCCTCAATAGAATTTATTGTTGGAAGCTTTGTGGATCCTTTTAGAGGATCAAAAGTCTTTATTACAAATGATAAACAAGAGCTCAATATAGATTGATTGTTGGATGCTTTGTGGATCCTTTTAGAGGATCAAAAGACTTATTTTTAAAGGATAAACAAGAGCTCAATAGAGATTGATTGTTGGAAGCTTTGAGGATCCTTTTAGAGGTTCAAAGACTTGTTTACAAAGGATAAACAAGTGCTCAATAGTGGTTGATTATTGGAAGCTTTGTGGATTCTTTTAGATGATCAAAAGACTTGCTTTCAAAGGATAAACAAGAGCACAATAGAGATTGAATATTTGGAATCTTTGTGGATCCTTATAGATGATCAAAAGACTTTTACTTTCAAAGGATAAACAAGAGCACAATAGAGAATTGATTGTGGGAAGCTTTGTGATCCTTTTAGATGATCAAAGACTTGTTTTTAAAGGATAAACAAGTCCTCAATAGAATGATTGATTGTGGAAGCTTTGTGGATCCTTTTAGAGGATCAAAAGTCTTTATTACAAAGATAAACAAGAGCTCAATATAGATTGATTGTTTGATGCTTTGTGGATCCTTTTAGAGGATCAAAAGACTTATTTTAAAGGATAAACAAGAGCTCAATAGAGATTGATTGTTGGAAGCTTTGAGGATCCTTTTAGAGGTTCAAAACTTGTTTACAAAGGATAAACAAGTGCTCAATAGTGAGTTGATTATTGGAAGCTTTGTGGATTCTTTTTAGATGATCAAAAGACTTACTTTCAAAAGGATAAACAAGAGCACAATAGAGATTGAATGTTTGGAATCTTTGTGGATCCTTATATAGATGATCAAAGACTTGCTTTTCAAAGGATAAACAAGAGCGCAATAGAGATTGATTGTGGGAAGCTTTGACGATCCTTTTAGATGATCAAAAGACTTGTTTTAAGGATAAACAAGTCCTCAATAGAGATTTATTGTTGGAAGCTTTGTGGATCCTTTTAGAGGATCAAAGTCTTTATTACAAATGATAAACAAAAGAGCTCAATATAGATTGATTGTTGGATGCTTTTGGATCCTTTTT
>CM028366.1:50683566-50727858 GCA_016624345.1 Platycodon grandiflorus
AAGTCTTTTGATCATCTAAAAAATCCACAAAGCTTCCAATAATCAACCACTATTGAGCACTTGTTTATCCTTTGTAAACAAGTCTTTGAACCCTAAAAATGATCCTCAAAGCTTCCAACAATAAATCTCATTGAGCTCTTGCTTTAAAATAAGTCTTAATCCCCTAAAAGATCCACAAAGCATCGAACAATCAATCTATATTGAGCTCTTGTTTATCATTTGTATAAAGACTTTTGATCCTCTAAAAGGATCCACAAAGCTTCCAACAATCTTATTGAGGACTTGTTTATCCTTAAAAACAAGTCTTTTTGATCATCTAAAGGATCGTCAAAGCTTCCCACAATCAATCTCTATTGCGCTCTTTTTATCCTTGAAAGCAAGTCTTTTGATCATCTATAAGGATCCACAAAGATTCCAACATTCAATCTCTATTGTGCTCTTGTTTATCCTTTGAAAGCAAGTCTTTTGATCTAAGAATCCACAAAGCTTCCAATAATCAACCACTATTGAGCACTTGTTTATCCTTGTAAACAAGTCTTTTGAACCTCTAAAAGGATCCTCAACGCTTCCAACAATCAATCTCTATTGAGCTCTTGTTTATCCTTTAAAACAAGTCTTTTGATCCTCAAAAAGGATCCACAAAGCATCCAACAATCAATCTATATTGAGCTCTTGTTTATCATTTGTAATAAAGACTTTTGATCCTCTAAAAGGATCCACAAAGCTTCCAACAATAAATCTCTATTGAGGACTTGTTTATCCTTCAAAAACAAGTCTTTTGATCATCTAAAAGGATCGTCAAAGCTTCCCACAATCAATCTCTATTGCGCTCTTGTTTATCCTTTGAAAGCAAGTCTTTTAATCATCTATAAGGATCCACAAAGATTCCAACATTCAATCTCTATTGTGCTCTTGTTTATCCTTTGAAAGAAGTCTTTTGATCATCTAAAAGAATCCACAAAGCTTCCAATAATCAACCACTATTGAGCACTTGTTTATCCTTTGTAAACAAGTCTTTTGAACCTCTAAAAGGATCCTCAAAGCTTCCAACAATCAATCTCTATTGAGCTCTTGTTTATCCTTTAAAACAAGTCTTTTGATCCTCAAAAAGGATCCACAAAGCATCCAACAATCAATCTATATTGAGCTCTTGTTTATCATTTGTAATAAAGACTTTTGATCCTCTAAAAGGATCCACAAAGCTCCCAACAATAAATCTCTATTGAGGACTTGTTTATCCTTTAAAAACAAGTCTTTTGATCATCTAAACGGATCGTCAAAGCATCCCACAATCAATCTCTATTGAGCTCTTGTTTATCCTTTGAAAGCAAGTCTTTTGATCATCTAAAGGATCCACAAAGATTCCAACATTCAATCTCTATTGTGCTCTTGTTTATCCTTTGAAAGCAAGTCTTTTGATCATCTAAAAGGATCCACAAAGATTCCAACAATCAATCTCTATTGAGCTCTTGTTTATCCTTTGAAAGCAAGTCTTTTGATCATCTAAAAGAATCCACAAAGCTTCCAACAATCAATCTCTATTGTGCTCTTGTTTATCCTTTGAAAGCAAGTCTTTTGATCATCTATAAGGATCCACAAAGATTCCAACATTCAATCTCTATTGTGCTCTTGTTTATCCTTTGAAAGCAAGTCTTTTGATCATCTAAAAGAATCCACAAAGCTTCCAATAATCAACCACTATTGAGCACTTGTTTATCCTTTGTAAACAAGTCTTTTGAACCTCTAAAAGGATCCTCAAAGCTTCCAACAATCAATCTCTATTGAGCTCTTGTTTATCCGTTAAAAACAAGTCTTTTGATCCTCTAAAAGGATCCACAAAGCATCCAACAATCAATCTATATTGAGCTCTTGTTTATCATTTGTAATAAAGACTTTTGATCCTCTAAAAGGATCCACAAAGCTTCCAACAATAAATCTCTATTGAGGACTTGTTTATCCTTTAAAAACAAGTCTTTTGATCATCTAAAAGGATCGTCAAAGCTTCCCACAATCAATCTCTATTGAGCTCTTGTTTATCCTTTGAAAGCAAGTCTTTTGATCATCTATAAGGATCCACAAAGATTCCAACATTCAATCTCTATTGTGCTCTTGTTTATCCTTTGAAAGCAAGTCTTTTGATCATCTAAAGAATCCACAAAGATTCCAACATTCAATCTCTATTGTGCTCTTGTTTATCCTTTGAAAACAAGTCTTTTGATCATCTAAAAGAATCCACAAAGCTTCCAACAATCAACCACTATTGAGCACTTGTTTATCCTTTGTAAACAAGTCTTTTGAACCTCTAAAAGGATCCTCAAAGCTTCCAACAATCAATCTCTATTGAGCTCTTGTTTATCCTTTAAAAACAAGTCTTTTGATCCTCTAAAAGGATCCACAAAGCATCCAACAATCAATCTATATTGAGCTCTTGTTTATCATTTGTAATAAAGACTTTTGATCTCTAAAAGGATCCACAAAGCTTCCAACAATAAATCTCTATTGAGGACTTGTTTATCCTTTAAAACAAGTCTTTTGATCATCTAAAAGGATCGTCAAAGCTTCCCACAATCAATCTCTATTGAGCTCTTGTTTATCCTTTGAAAGCAAGTCTTTTGATCATCTATAAGGATCCACAAAGATTCCAACATTCAATCTCTATTGTGCTCTTGTTTATCCTTTGAAAGCAAGTCTTTTGATCATCTAAAAGAATCCACAAAGATTCCAACATTCAATCTCTATTGTGCTCTTGTTTATCCTTTGAAAACAAGTCTTTTGATCATCTAAAAGAATCCACAAAGCTTCCAATAATCAACCACTATTGAGCACTTGTTTATCCTTTGTAAACAAGTCTTTTGAACCTCTAAAAGGATCCTCAAAGCTTCCAACAATCAATCTCTATTGAGCTCTTGTTTATCCTTAAAAACAAGTCTTTTGATCCTCTAAAAGGATCCACAAAGCATCCAACAATCAATCTATATTGAGCTCTTGTTTATCATTTGTAATAAAGACTTTTGATCCTCTAAAAGGATCCACAAAGCTTCCAACAATAAATCTCTATTGAGGACTTGTTTATCCTTTAAAAACAAGTCTTTTGATCATCTAAAAGGATCGTCAAAGCTTCCCACAATCAATCTCTATTGCTGATGTTTAACAAATGCAAGACTTTTGCTTACGAAACTATTGATGAAGATGATGAAAACAATGATCAAAGTTATAAAATAGAAGATGAACACGAGTCACGGTTAGGATTCACTCCTAACGTAAAGACCTCGTTGGATTCACGGATAGGCTTCACTCACCTATCGTAAAGAATCCTTTTGAATATTACCTCCTAGACCTAAGGAAATAATAGACAAAAATAAGAACAACCTTGTTCTTTGAAATTTCTCCTTGAATATATAACAATAATCGAATTTTTACAACTTAGATCTATCCCTATTTATAGTTGTTTACAATGCATCCTAATCATTAAAGGTAAAGAAAACTACTCCTAATTGTACAGCATTAGCAATACTATCCTACCTAGGAATAGAAAGTCAACCCTATACAAGCTAGGAATCAAAAACACGACAGAAAATCGAAGTTGCCAATTCGGCTAGAGGGCGTCGCCTCTGCGCCCTAGCGATCGCTTTGTGGCCGGTAAACTGGTCTTCAAATTTTCTTCCAATGCGATCGCTTCCCCTGGCCTAAGGCGATCGCTCTTCAACCAGCTTGTTGCCTATACCTTCTTTCTCCCATATATCGCTCCTCGTCGTGCACGTGACCTCCAAAGGTCTTCCAAACTCACGAAACTTGCCTTCTTGCAACACCAAAGCCTCGAGACACAAAGTCAAACCATCTTCACCCATTTGTAATACATCCACGACTTTGTTTGGGTCCTTGCGAAGATTGTAACTCAATGCTCCCGCATCACTTCTTGAGAAAGAATTGGCCTCAATTCTTCAAGCATTTGTCTTCTAAGTATGGTGATAAATCTCCCACATTGAATGTAGAACTTATCGAATACTCTTTGGGTAGGTCCAACTTGTAGCATTATCACCAAATCTTTCAAGCACTTGAAAAGGTCCTTCGGCTCTTGGCATTAGCTTGTTCTTTCTCTTGCTAGGAAATCGTTCCTTCGCAAATGTAGCCATACTAAATCTCGGGTTGAAATTCCGGTTGCTTGCGACTTTTGTTGGCTCTCTTCTTGTACATCTGTTCACCTCTCGATTCTTGCACGAACTTGTTCATGAAAATGTTGGATATCTTTCAATTTGTTGAACGCATCCGGTTGCTCTTTCCCTCTTCGAGTAGGCACCATATCAATTGGCAAACAAGGATTATGATGCGTAACAAACGCCGGATTTGTCGTCTACGAAACTATGGATGAAGATGATGAAACAATGATCAAAGTTGTAGCAAAAATAGAAGATAGCACACGAGTCACCGGTTAGGATTCACTCTCCTAACGTAAAGACCTCGCTTGGATTCACCGGATAGGCTTCACTCACCTATCGTAAAGAATCCTTTTGAATATTACCTCCTAGACCTAAGGAAATAATAGACAAAAATAAGAACAACCTTGTTCTTTGAAATTTCTCCTTGAGAATTATATAACAATAATCTGAATTTTTACAACTTAGATCTAACCCTATTTATAGGTGTTTACAAAGCATCCTAATCTAACAAGGAATAGAAAACTAATCCTAATAGTATAAACATTAAGAATACTACTCTTCCTAGGAATAGAAAGTCAAACCTATACAAGCTAGGATTCACAAACACAGCAGGAAAACTCACGATCGCCCATTCTCGGGGCGATCGCCTTGTCACGCCACAAAGCGATCGCTTTGTGGCCAGAAACTTGGCTCGCGATTCTGCTTCAAAGGCGATCGCTTTGTCCAAGAGAGGGCGATCGCTCTCTAGCCGAATGTCCCCAATGCCTTCTTTTGTCCAAAATCCTCCTCGTTGCGCATGTGACCTCCAAAGGCCTTCCAAACTCTTGAACCTTCCTACTTTGCATCATCAATGACTCGAGAGACAATGTTAAACCATCTTCGCCCACTTGTAATGCATCCACGACTTTGTTTGGGTTCTTGCGAATTGTAACTCAATGCTCCCGCATCATCCTCCCCTTCTTGAGAAAGAATTGGCCTCAATTCTTCAAGCATTTTGTCTTCCAAGTATGGTGATAAATCTCCCACATTGAATGTAGAACTTATCGAATACTCTTCGGGTAGGTCCAACTTGTAAGCACTATCACCAAATCTTTCAAGTACTTGAAAAGGTCCTTCGGCTCTTGGCATTAGCTTGTTCTTTCTCTTGCTAGGAAATCGTTCCTTCCGCAAGTGTAGCCATACTAAATCTCCGGGTTGAAATTCCGGTTGCTTGCGACCTTTGTTGGCTCTCTTCTTGTACATCTCGTTCACCTTCTCGATTCTAGCACGAACTTGTTCATGGAAGTGTTAGATATCTTTCAATTTGTTGAACGCATCCGGTTGCTCTTTCCCTCTTCGAGTAGGCACCATATCAATTGGCAAACAAGGATTAACTCCATACACAACTTCAAATGGAGAATGTTGAGTTGCATAAGTTGGTGTACGGTTGTAAGCCGCGTGAGCCAACTTCAAATCCCAATCTTTTTGAGTCTTCCCAACTAGTCCTCGTAGTAACACTCCAAGAGTCCTATTGGTGACTTCCGTTTGTCCATCCGTTTGCGGGTGATGAGATGTGCTAAATAACAACTTTGTACCAATTATCCTCCAAAGAGATCTCCAAAAATGGCTAAGAAACTTGCTATCTCTATCACTCACAATTGTCTTTGGCACCCATGCAAACGCACGATTTCTTTGAAGTACAAATCCGCCACTAAGGAAGCATCATCCGTCTTGTGACATGGCACAAAATGCGCCATTTTCGAGAATCGATCCACGACCACCATTATAGCATCCTTTCCTCTTTGCGTTCTTGGTAGAGCCACAATGAAGTCCATCGACACATCACTCCATGGTTGTTTCGGCACGGGCAAAGGTGTATACAAACCTTGATGGAACGTGCTCTTCATCTTTTGACACGTGGCACATCTAGAGATAATGGTTTGTACGTCTCCAAGCATCTTCGGCCAATAAAAGTGTTCTTGCAATAACTCCAATGTCTTGTTGATGCCGAAATGTCCCGCTAAGCCTCCTCCATGAGTTTTTCGAACCAACAACTCCCTTATCGAACACTTGGGAATACATAATTGATTGCCCTTGAACAAGAATCCCTCTTGTAGCACAAAATTCCCATTTGATCCTTTCTCACAATCTCGAACAATAGAGCCAAAATCCGGATCCTCCTTGTAGTATTCACATACTAGTTTGAACCCTAGTAGCTTGGCATCCATCATGGTGAGCATAGAATATCTTCGAGATAATGCATCCGCTACCACATTGTTCTTTCCATCCTTGTACTTTGAAGAAAAGTTGAAGGATTGCAGAAATTCCACCCATTTAGCATGCCTTGGCTTCAACTTGTGTTGTCCATGAATATACTTCAATGCTTCGTGATCGGAATGTAGGACGAAGTGATTCGGCCTTAAGTAGTGACTCCAATGATCCAAAGCTCTAACCATGGCATAAAACTCCTTGTCGTAGGTAGAATAGTTGAGTCTTGCTCCTCCAAGCTTCTCACTAAAATAGGAAATGGGCCTTTTTCCTTGAGTCAACACCGCTCCAATACCCACTCCACTAGCATCGCATTCAACCTCAAAAGGTTGTGAGAAATCGGGTAAAGCCAAAACCGGTGTTTTGCATAGCTTCTCCTTAAGCTCTTCAAAAGCTTGTTGGGCCGCCGAAGTCCATTCAAATTTCCCTTTCTTCAAGGTCTCGGTCATAGGACTTGCAATCGTACTAAAATCTTTGATAAAGCGTCTATAGAAAGAAGCTAACCCATGAAATGAACGTACCTCCGTTATAGTGGTTGGAATAGGCCAAGATTTGATTGCCTCAATCTTTGTTTGATCAACCGAAACTCCTTCCTTCGATACCACATAACCAAGGAATGTCACACTTGGTTGCATAAATGAGCACTTCTCGAGCTTTCCATAGAGCTTGTTTTTCCGCAAAGCTTGTAGCACTTCTTCAAGATGTCGCACATGCTCCTCCTCACTCTTGCTATAGACCAAAATATCGTCTAGGTAGACGACCACAAATTTTCCCAAAAACGGTCTCAACACTTCATTCATCAATCTCATAAACGTACTTGGAGCATTCGTGAGCCCGAATGGCATCACCTTCCATTCATATAATCCGTGCTTTGTCTTGAATGCCGTTTTCCACTCATCTCCTTCGCGCATGCGAATTTGATGATAACCGCTCCTCAAATCAATCTTCGAGTAGAATATAGCACCATGAAGTTCATCAATCATATCATCCAAGCGTGGCATTGGAAATCGATATTTGATAGTGATATTGTTGATTGCTCGACTATCCACGCACATTCGCCATGATCCATCTTTCTTGGGTACAAGAAGGGCCGGTACCGCACATGGACTCATGCTTTCTTCCACATATCCCTTTGCGAGCAACTCCTCAATTTGCTTTTGTAGTTCCTTCGTTTCTTCCGGGTTGCATCGATATGCCGGTTTGTTGGGAAGTGGCATTCCGGGTATCAAGTCGATTTGATGTTCAATCCCCTCTTTGGTGGCAAACCCGGTGGTAGATCTTCGGGAATACATCCTTGAATTTGTTGAGTAGGGGTTTCATTAAGGGGTGTAGTTCCTCCCCTTCTTTACTTTGGACCCCTTGAGGAATAACGAGAATCGCTTGTCCATCCTTGACGGCTTGTTCGGCTTCTCGTTCACTTGCCAATAAGTTTGTCTTTTGTGGGGGCTTCTTGATGGGAACTATTTTGGAGGGTGGCAAAGGATTCAATTTGAACTTCTTACCATCCTTCTTCACAATGTAAGCATTCTCCCTCCCTTCGTGGGTCACATATCGATCATATTGCCAAGGTCGTCCCAAAAGTATATGGCATACATCCATTGGAACCACATCACAAAGTATCTCATCATGATAATTTCCCATAGAGAAAGAGATTAGGGCTTGACGATTTACCTTGACTTCGGATCCATCATTGAGCCAATGGAGTTTGTAAGGACGAGAGTGATTTGTGGTTGGAACCTTCAATTTGTCGATGAGGATATTTGACGGCATTCGCGCAACTCCCTCCATCTACTACCACATCACACACTTTTCCTTGCACAAGACATTTTGCATGAAAGATTTGCTCCCTTTGTTCCTCTTCCATGGCCGTTGGCTTTGCGTGTAGAGATCTTCTCAAAACTAGCGTCTCCCCCTTGACTTCTTCGGAGTCAAACTCCTCTACCTCTTCTTCCTCGGATTCATCTTCTTGTTCTTGAGTTGCAAGGTTGTCTTCAATCTCTCGAATCTCATGAATAGTTAAGACTCTTTTGGTGGGGCATTCGGATTGGTAGTGACCATATCCTTGACATTTAAAACACTTCACGTTGTCCTTGCTCTTGATCGGCTTCTTTCCTTCGACCTTCTCACTTGTGGTACTCTTGTTGGGCTTTTCCGCTTGAGTATTAGGCTTTGGATTGCTTGGCGCCGAGTTGCTTGTAGCCGAATTACTTGAAAACCCTCTTGAAAAAGTCATCTTGTTACCCACCATCTTCTTCTTCACTTGTCTCTCACACTTGATTGACACCTTGCAAATCTCTTCAAAGGTAAAGCATGGTTGTAATTCTACTATGTTGGCTATCTCGACATCTAGCCCTCCCATAAATCTCGCAATCTTTTGCTCCTCATGCTCTTGCATGTCACAAAGAATTGAAAGCTTCTCAAACTCCTCAACATATTGGGAAACGGTAGAATTCCCTTGCTTTAATTGTATGAGTTTTGTAAAGTTGTCTTGTCGATAAGTACTAGGTAAGAACCTTCGATCAAGATATTTCTTAAATTTGTCCCAAGAATCAATCTTTGACTTTCCTTCACGCCTTCGTTGAGATTTTAGATTTTCATACCATATAGAAGCGTACCTTGTAAGCTTGAGGATAGCCACCTTGAATTTCTTGTGGTCACTATACTCCTTGTATTCAAAAATCCGCTCCGCTCTTCGAACCCAATCCAAATATCCTTCCGGATCCATAGCACCATCAAAATCGGGAATGTCGAGCTTCAAGCCTCGATCGTCGTCCTCCCTAAGCCGTACTTGTTGTTGTCTAGGCCTTGGGCGCCTTACTTCCTTACTTCCTCCTCATCCGAATTGGATTCTTCAATCTCCACATGACCTTGTGGTCTCTCTAGCAATTGCAAACGCGATCCATTCGTGTACGTAGTTCTTGCATCTCACGATCCTTCAAATTTGCAGCTTGTTCCAAGGTAATTCCACGTGGGCATCCCGCTTCTTCCGCCATGATCGTTTACAAAGTTGGAATTTGTAAAAGACCTAAGCTTTGATACCAAATTTGATGCGTAACAAACGCCGGATTTGTCGTCTACGAAACTATGGATGAAGATGATGAAACAATGATCAAAGTTGCAGCGAAAATAGAAGATAGAACACGAGTCACCGGTTAGGATTCACTCTCCTAACGTAAAGACCTCGCTTGGATTCACCGGATAGGCTTCACTCACCTATCGTAAAGAATCCTTTTGAATATTACCTCCTAGACCTAAGGAAATAATAGACAAAAATAAGAACAACCTTGTTCTTTGAAATTTCTCCTTGAGAATTATATAACAATAATCTGAATTTTTACAACTTAGATCTAACCCTATTTATAGGTGTTTACAAAGCATCCTAATCTAACAAGGAATAGAAAACTAATCCTAATAGTATAAACATTAAGAATACTACTCTTCCTAGGAATAGAAAGTCAAACCTATACAAGCTAGGATTCACAAACACAAAGGGAAAACTCACGATCGCCCATTCGGTCACGGGCGATTGTCACGCCACAAAGCGATCGCTTTGTGGCCGAAACTTGGCTCGCGATTCGCTTCAAAGGCGATCGCTTTGTCAAGAGAGGGCGATCGCTCTCTAGCCAGAATGTCCCCAATGCCTTCTTTTGTCCAAAAATCCTCCCTCGTTGCGCATGTGACCTCCAAAGGCCTTCCAAACTCTTGAACCTTCCTACTTTGCATCATCAATGACTCGAGAGACAATGTCAAACCATCTTCACTTGTAATGCATCCACGACTTGACTTGGGTTCTTGCGGATGTTGTAACCCAATGCTCCGCATCGTTAACTCCATACACAACTTCAAATGGAGAATGTTGAGTTGCATAAGTTGGTGTACGGTTTAGTGCGTGAGCCAACTTCAAATCCCAATCTTTTGAGTCTTCCCAACTAGTCCTCGTAGTAACACTCCAAGAGTCCTATTGGTGACTTCCGTTTGTCCATCCGTTTGCGGGTGATGAGATGTGCTAAATAACAATTTTGTACCAATTAACCTCCAAAGAGATCTCCAAAAATGGCTAAGAAACTTGCTATCCCTATCACTCACGATTGTCTTTGGCACCCCATGCAAACGCACGATTTCTTTGAAGTACAAATCCGCCACTAAGGAAGCATCATCCGTCTTGTGACATGGCACGAAATGCGCCATCTTTGAGAATCGATCCACGACCACCATGATAGCATCCTTTCCTCTTTGTGTTCTTGGTAGAGCCACAATGAAGTCCATCGACACATCACTCCATGGTTGTTTCGGCACGGGCAAAGGTGTATATAAACCTTGATGGAATGTGCTCTTCATCTTTTGACACGTGGCACATCTAGAGATAATGGTTTGTACGTCTCCAAGCATCTTCGGCCAATAAAAATGCTCTTGTAATAACTCCAATGTCTTGTTGATGCCGAAATGTCCCGCTAAGCCTCCTCCATGAGTTTCTCGTACCAACAACTCCCTTATCGAACACTTTGGAATACATAATTGATTGCCCTTGAACAAGAATCCCTCTTGTAGCACAAAATTCCCATTTGATCCTTTCTCACAATCTCGAACAATAGAGCCAAAATTTGGATCCTCCTTGTAGTACTCGCATACTAGTTTGAACCCTAGTAGCTTTGCATCCATCATGGTAAGCATAGAATATCTTCGAGATAATGCATCCGCTACCACATTGTTTTTTCCATCCTTATACTTTGAAGAAAAGTTGAAGGATTGTAGAAATTCCACCCATTTAGCATGCCTTGGTTTCAACTTGTGTTGCCCATGAATATATTTCAATGCTTCATGATCGGAATGTAGGACGAAGTGATTCGGCCTTAAGTAGTGACTCCAATGATCCAAAGCTCTAACCATGGCATAAAACTCCTTGTCGTAGGTAGAATAGTTGAGTCTTGCTCCTCCAAGCTTCTCACTAAAATAGGCAATGGGCCGCTTTCCTTGAGTCAACACCGCTCCAATACCCACTCCACTAGCATCACACTCAACCTCAAAAGGTTGTGAGAAATCGGGTAAAGCCAAAACCGGTGTTTTGCATAACTTCTCCTTAAGCTCTCCAAAAGCTTGTTGGGCCGCCGAAGTCCATTCAAATTTCCCTTTCTTCAAGGTCTCGGTCATAGGACTTGCAATCGTACTAAAATCTTTGATAAAGCGTCTATAGAAAGAAGCTAACCCATGAAATGAACGTACCTCCGTTATCGTGGTTGGAATAGGCCAAGATTTGATTGCCTCAATCTTTGTTTGATCAACCGAAACTCCTTCCTTCGATACCACATAACCAAGGAATGTCACACTTGGTTGCATAAATGAGCACTTCTCGAGCTTTCCATAGAGCTTGTTTTTCCGCAAAGCTTGTAGCACTTCTTCAAGGTGTCGCACATGCTCCTCCTCACTCTTGCTATATACCAAAATATCGTCTAGGTAGACGACCACAAATTTTCCCAAAAACGGTCTCAACACTTCATTCATCAATCTCATAAACGTACTTGGAGCATTCGTGAGTCCGAATGGCATCACCTTCCATTCATATAATCTGTGCTTTGTCTTGAATGCCGTTTTCCACTCATCTCCTTCTCGCATGCGAATTTGATGATAACCGCTCCTCAAATCAATCTTCGAGTAGAATATAGCACCATGAAGTTCATCAATCATATCATCCAAGCGTGGCATTGGAAATCGATATTTGATAGTGATATTGTTGATTGCTCGACTATCCACGCACATTCGCCATGATCCATCTTTCTTGGGTACAAGAAGGGCCGGTACCGCACATAGACTCATGCTTTCTTCCACATATCCCTTTGCAAGCAACTCCTCAATTTGCTTTTGTAGTTCTTTCGTTTCTTCCGGGTTGCATCGATATGCCGGTTTGTTGGGAAGTGGCATTCCGGGTATCAAATCGATTTGATGTTCGATCCCTCTCTTTGGTGGCAAACCCGGTGGTAGATCTTCGGGGAATACATCCTTGAATTTGTTGAGTAGGGGTTTCATTAAGGGGTGTAGTTCCTCCCCTTCTTTACTTTGGACCCCTTGAGGAATAACGAGAATTGCTTGGCCATCCTTGACGGCTTGCTCGGCCTCTCGTTCACTTGCCAATAGATTTGTCTTTTGCGGGGGCTTTTTGATGGGAACAACTTTGGAGGGCGGCAAAGGATTCAATTTGTACTTCTTGCCATCTTTCTTCACAATGTAGGCATTCTCCCTCCCTTCGTGGGTCACATATCGATCATATTGCCAAGGTCGTCCCAAAAGTATATGGCATACATCCATTGGAACCACATCACAAAGTATCTCATCATGATAATTTCCCATAGAGAAAGAGATTAGGGCTTGGCGATTTACCTTGACTTCGGATCCATCATTGAGCCAATGGAGTTTGTAAGGACGAGAGTGATTTGTGGTTGGAACCTTCAATTTGTCGATGAGGATATTTGATACGGCATTTGCGCAACTCCCTCCATCTACTACCACATCACACACTTTTCCTTGCACAAGACATTTAGCATGAAAGATTTGTTCCCTTTGCTCCTCTTCCATGGCGTTGGCTTTGCATGTAAGATCTTCTCAAAACTAGTGTCTCCCCTTGACATCTTCGGAATCAAACTCCTCTACCTCTTCTTCCTCGGATTCATCTTCTTGTTCTTGAGTTGCAAGGTTGTCTTCAATCTCTCGAATCTCATGAATAGTTAAGACTCTTTTGGTGGGGCATTCGGATTGGTAGTGACCATATCCTTGACATTTAAAACACTTCACGTTGTCCTTGCTCTTGATCGGCTTCTTTCCTTCGACTTTCTCACTTGTGGTACCCTTGTTGGGCTTCTCCGCTTGAGTATTGGGCTTTGGGTTGCTTGGCACCGGTTGCTTGTGCCGAATTACTTGAAAACCCCTTGAAAAAGTCATCTTGTTACCCACCCTTTTCTTCTTCACTTGTCTCTCACACTTGATTGATACCTTGCAAATTTCTTCAAAGGTAAAGCATGGTTGTAGTTCTACTATGTTGGCTATCTCGACATCTAGCCCTCCCATAAATCTCGCAATCTTTTGCTCCTCATGCTCTTGCATGTCACAAAGAATTGAAAGCTTCTCAAACTCTTCAACATATTGGGAAACGGTAGAATTCCCTTGTTTCAATTGTATGAGTTTTGTAAAGTTATCTTGTCGATAAGTACTAGGTAAGAACCTTCGATCAAGATACTTCTTAAATTTGTCCCAAGAATCAATCTTTGACTTTCCTTCACGCTTTCGTTGAGATTTTAGATTTTCATACCATATGAAGCGTACCTTGTAAGCTTGAGGATAGCCACCTTGAATTTCTTGTGGTCACTATACTCCTTGTATTCAAAAATCCGCTCCGCTCTTCGAACCCAATCCAAATATCCTTTCGGATCCATAGCACCATCAAAATCGGGAATGTCGAGCTTCAAGCCTCGATCGTCGTCCTCCCTAAGCCGTACTTGTTGTTGTCTAGGCCTGGGCGCCTTACTTCCCTTACTTCCTCCTCATCCGAATTGGATTCTTCAACCTCCACATGACCTTGTGGTCTCTCTAGCAAGTGCAAACGCGATCCATTCGTGTACGTAGTTCTTGCATCTCACGATCTCTTCGTAAATTTGCAGCTTGTTCCAAGGTAATTCCACGTGGGCATCCCGCTTCCTCCGCCATGATCGTTTACAAAGTTGGAATTTGTAAAAGACCTTTTCTCTGATACCAAATTTGATGCGTAACAAATGCAAGACTTGTTGCTTACGAAACTATTGATGAAGATGATGAAAACAATGATCAAAGTTGCAGCGAAAATAGAAGATAGAACACGAGTCACCGGTTAGGATTCACTCTCCTAACGTAAAGACCTCGTTTGGATTCACCGGATAGGCTTCACTCACCTATCGTAAAGAATCCTTTTGAATATTACCTCCTAGACCTAAGGAAATAATAGACAAAAATAAGAACAACCTTGTTCTTTGAAATTTCTCCTTGAGAATTATATAACAATAATCTGAATTTTTACAACTTAGATCTATCCCTATTTATAGTTGTTTACAATGCATCCTAATCATTAAAGGTAAAGAAAACTACTCCTAATTGTACAAGCATTAGCAATACTATCCTACCTAGGAATAGAAAGTCAACCCTATACAAGCTAGGAATCAAAAACACAGCAGGAAAACCGAAGTTGCCAATTCTGGCTAGAGGGCGATCGCCCTCCTGCGCCACAAAGCGATCGCTTTGTGGCCAGTAGGCTGGTCTTCGAATTTTCTTCCAATGCGATCGCTTCCCCCTGGCCTAAGGCGATCGCTCTTCAACCGTTTGTTGCCTATGCCTTCTTTCTCCCATATATCGCTCCTCGTCGTGCACGTGACCTCCAAAGGTCTTCCAAACTCACGAAACTTGCCTTCTTGCAACACCAAAGCCTCGAGACACAAAGTCAAACCATCTTCACCCATTTGTAATACATCCACGACTTTGTTTGGGTCCTTGCGAAGATTGTAACTCAATGCTCCCGCATCAATTGCGCTCTTGTTAATCATTTGAAAGCAAGTCTTTTGATCATCTATAAGGATCCACAAAGATTCCAACATTCAATCTCTATTGTGCTCTTGTTTATCCTTTAAAAGCAAGTCTTTTAATCATCTAAAAGAATCCACAAAGATTTCAACATTCAATCTCTATTGCGCTCTTGTTTATCCTTTGAAAGCAAGTCTTTTGATCATCTATAAGGATCCACAAAGATTCCAACATTCAATCTCTATTGTGCTCTTGTTTATCCTTTGTAAGTCTTTTGATCATCTAAAAGAATCCACAAAGCTTCCAATAATCAACCACTATTGAGCACTTGTTTATCCTTTGTAAACAAGTCTTTTGAACCTCTAAAAGGATCCTCAAAGCTTCCAACAATCAATCTCTATTGAGCTCTTGTTTATCCTTTAAAAACAAGTCTTTTGATCCTCCAAAAGGATCCACAAAGTATCCAACAATCAATCTATATTGAGCTCTTGTTTATCATTTGTAATAAAGACTTTTGATCCTCTAAAAGGATCCACAAAGCTTCCAACAATAAATCTCTATTGAGGACTTGTTTATCCTTTAAAAACAAGTCTTTTGATCATCTAAAAGGATCGTCAAAGCTTCCCACAATCAATCTCTATTGCGCTCTTGTTAATCCTTTGAAAGCAAGTCTTTTGATCATCTATAAGGATCCACAAAGATTCCAACATTCAATCTCTATTGTGCTCTTGTTTATCCTTTAAAAGCAAGTCTTTTGATCATCTAAAAGAATCCACAAAGATTCGAATATTCAATCTCTATTGTGCTCTTGTTTATCCTTTGAAAGCAAGTCTTTTGATCATCTAAAAGAATCCACAAAGCTTCCAATAACCAACCACTATTGAGCACTTGTTTATCCTTTGTAAACAAGTCTTTTGAACCTCTAAAAGGATCCTCAAAGCTTCCAACAATCAATCTCTTTTGAGCTCTTGTTTATCCTTTAAAAACAAGTATTTTGATCCCCTAAAAGGATCCACAAAGCATCGAACAATCAATCTATATTGAGCTCTTGTTTATCATTTGTAATAAAGACTTTTGATCCTTTAAAAGGATCCACAAAGCTTCCAACAATAAATCTCTATTGAGGACTTGTTTATCCTTTCAAAACATGTCTTTTGATCATCTAAAAGGATCGTCAAAGCTTCCCACAATCAATCTCTATTGCGCTCTTGTTTATCCTTTGAAAGCAAGTCTTTTGATCATCTATAAGGATCCACAAAGATTCCAACATTCAATCTCTATTGTGCTCTTGTTTATCCTTTGAAAGCAAGTCTTTTAATCATCTAAAAAAATCCACAAAGATTCCAACATTGAATCTCTATTGTGCTCTTGTTTATCCTTTGAAAGCAAGTCTTTTGATCATCTAAAAGAATCCACAAAGCTTCCAATAATCAACCACTATTGAGCACTTGTTTATCCTTTGTAAACAAGTCTTTTGAACCTCTAAAAGGATCCTCAAAGCTTCCAACAATCAATCTCTATTGAGCTCTTGTTTATCCTTTAAAAACAAGTCTTTTGATCCTCTAAAAGGATCCACAAAGCATCGAACAATCAATCTATATTGAGCTCTTGTTTATCATTTGTAATAAAGACTTTTGATCCTCTAAAAGGATCCACAAAGCTTCCAACAATAAATCTCTATTGAGGACTTGTTTATCCTTTAAAAACAAGTCTTTTGATCATCTAAAAGGATCGTCAAAGCTTTCCACAATCAATCTCTATTGCGCTCTTGTTTATCCTTTGAAAGCAAGTCTTTTGATCATCTATAAGGATCCACAAAGATTCCAACATTCAATCTCTATTGTGCTCTTGTTTATCCTTTGAAAGAAGTCTTTTGATCATCTAAAAGAATCCACAAAGCTTCCAATAATCAACCACTATTGAGCACTTGTTTATCCTTTGTAAACAAGTCTTTTGAACCTCTAAAAGGATCCTCAAAGCTTCCAACAATCAATCTCTATTGAGCTCTTGTTTATCCTTTAAAACAAGTCTTTTGATCCTCTAAAAGGATCCACAAAGCATCCAACAATCAATCTATATTGAGCTCTTGTTTATCATTTGTAATAAAGACTTTTGATCCTCTAAAAGGATCCACAAAGCTTCCAACAATAAATCTCTATTGAGGACTTGTTTATCCTTTAAAAACAAGTCTTTTGATCATCTAAAAGGATCGTCAAAGCTTCCCACAATCAATCTCTATTGCGCTCTTGTTTATCCTTTGAAAGCAAGTCTTTTGATCATCTATAAGGATCCACAAAGATTCCAACATTCAATCTCTATTGTGCTCTTGTTTATCCTTTGAAAGCAAGTCTTTTGATCATCTAAAAGGATCCACAAAGATTCCAACATTCAATCTCTATTGCTCTTGTTTATCCTTTGAAAGCAAGTCTTTTGATCATCTAAAAGGATCCACAAAGATTCCAACAATCAATCTCTATTGAGCTCTTGTTTATCCTTTGAAAGCAAGTCTTTTGATCATCTAAAAGGATCCACAAAGATTCCAACAATCAATCTCTATTGAGCTCTTGTTTATCCTTTGAAAGCAAGTCTTTTGATCATCTAAAAGGATCCACAAAGATTCCAACAATCAATCTCTATTGAGCTCTTGTTTATCCTTTGAAAGCAAGTCTTTTGATCATCTAAAAGGATCCACAAAGATTCCAACAATCAATCTCTATTGAGCTCTTGTTTATCCTTTGAAAGCAAGTCTTTTGATCATCTAAAAGGATCCACAAAGCTTCCAACAATCAATCTCTATTGAGCTCTTGTTTATCCTTTGAAAGCAAGTCTTTTGATCATCTATAAGGATCCACAAAGATTCCAACATTCAATCTCTATTGTGCTCTTGTTTATCCTTTGAAAGCAAGTCTTTTGATCATCTAAAAGGATCCACAAAGATTCCAACATTCAATCTCTATTGTGCTCTTGTTTATCCTTTGAAAGCAAGTCTTTTGATCATCTAAAAGAATCCACAAAGCTTCCAATAATCAACCACTATTGAGCACTTGTTTATCCTTTGTAAACAAGTCTTTTGAACCTCTAAAAGGATCCTCAAAGCTTCCAACAATCAATCTCTATTGAGCTCTTGTTTATCCTTTAAAAACAAGTCTTTTGATCCTCTAAAAGGATCCACAAAGCATCCAACAATCAATCTATATTGAGCTCTTGTTTATCATTTGTAATAAAGACTTTTGATCCTCTAAAAGGATCCACAAAGCTTCCAACAATAAATCTCTATTGAGGACTTGTTTATCCTTTAAAAACAAGTCTTTTGATCATCTAAAAGGATCGTCAAAGCTTCCCACAATCAATCTCTATTGCGCTCTTGTTTATCCTTTGAAAGCAAGTCTTTTGATCATCTATAAGGATCCACAAAGATTCCAACATTCAATCTCTATTGTGCTCTTGTTTATCCTTTGAAAGCAAGTCTTTTGATCATCTAAAAGAATCCACAAAGCTTCCAATAATCAACCACTATTGAGCACTTGTTTATCCTTTGTAAACAAGTCTTTTGAACCTCTAAAAGGATCCTCAAAGCTTCCAACAATCAATCTCTATTGAGCTCTTGTTTATCCTTTAAAACAAGTCTTTTGATCCTCTAAAAGGATCCACAAAGCATCCAACAATCAATCTATATTGAGCTCTTGTTTATCATTTGTAATAAAGACTTTTGATCCTCTAAAAGGATCCACAAAGCTTCCAACAATAAATCTCTATTGAGGACTTGTTTATCCTTTAAAAACAAGTCTTTTGATCATCTAAAAGGATCGTCAAAGCTTCCCACAATCAATCTCTATTGCGCTCTTGTTTATCCTTTGAAAGCAAGTCTTTTGATCATCTATAAGGATCCACAAAGATTCCAACATTCAATCTCTATTGTGCTCTTGTTTATCCTTTGAAAGAAGTCTTTTGATCATCTAAAAGAATCCACAAAGCTTCCAATAATCAACCACTATTGAGCACTTGTTTATCCTTTGTAAACAAGTCTTTTGAACCTCTAAAAGGATCCTCAAAGCTTCCAACAATCAATCTCTATTGAGCTCTTGTTTATCCTTTAAAACAAGTCTTTTGATCCTCTAAAAGGATCCACAAAGCATCCAACAATCAATCTATATTGAGCTCTTGTTTATCATTTGTAATAAAGACTTTTGATCCTCTAAAAGGATCCACAAAGCTTCCAACAATAAATCTCTATTGAGGACTTGTTTATCCTTTAAAAACAAGTCTTTTGATCATCTAAAAGGATCGTCAAAGCTTCCCACAATCAATCTCTATTGTGCTCTTGTTTATCCTTTGAAAGCAAGTCTTTTGATCATCTAAAAGGATCCACAAAGATTCCAACATTCAATCTCTATTGTGCTCTTGTTTATCCTTTGAAAGCAAGTCTTTTGATCATCTAAAAGGATCCACAAAGATTCCAACATTCAATCTCTATTGTGCTCTTGTTTATCCTTTGAAAGCAAGTCTTTTGATCATCTAAAAGGATCCACAAAGATTCCAACAATCAATCTCTATTGAGCTCTTGTTTATCCTTTGAAAGCAAGTCTTTTGATCATCTAAAAGGATCCACAAAGATTCCAACATTCAATCTCTATTGTGCTCTTGTTTATCCTTTGAAAGTAAGTCTTTTGATCATCTAAAAGAATCCACAAAGCTTCCAATAATCAACCACTATTGAGCACTTGTTTATCCTTTGTAAACAAGTCTTTTGATCCTCTAAAAGGATCCTCAAAGCTTCCAACAATCAATCTCTATTGAGCTCTTGTTTATCCTTTAAAAACAAGTCTTTTGATCCTCTAAAAGGATCCACAAAGTATCCAACAATCAATCTATATTGAGCTCTTGTTTATCATTTGTAATAAAGACTTTTGATCCTCTAAAAGGATCCACAAAGCTTCCAACAATCAATCTCTATTGAGGACTTGTTTATCCTTTAAAAACAAGTCTTTTGATCATCTAAAAGGATCGTCAAAGCTTCCCACAATCAATCTCTATTGAGCTCTTGTTTATCCTTTGAAAGCAAGTCTTTTGATCATCTATAAGGATCCACAAAGATTCCAACATTCAATCTCTATTGTGCTCTTGTTTATCCTTTAAAAGCAAGTCTTTTGATCATCTAAAAGGATCCACAAAGATTCCAACATTCAATCTCTATTGTGCTCTTGTTTATCCTTTGAAAGCAAGTCTTTTGATCATCTAAAAGAATCCACAAAGCTTCCAATAATCAATCACTATTGAGCACTTGTTTATCCTTTGTAAACAAGTCTTTTGATCCTCTAAAAGGATCCTCAAAGCTTCCAACAATCAATCTCTATTGAGCTCTTGTTTATCCTTTAAAAACAAGTCTTTTGATCCTCTAAAAGGATCCACAAAGCATCCAACAATCAATCTATATTGAGCTCTTGTTTATCATTTGTAATAAAGACTTTTGATCCTCTAAAAGGATCCACAAAGCTTCCAACAATAAATCTCTATTGAGGACTTGTTTATCCTTTAAAAACAAGTCTTTTGATCATCTAAAAGGATCTCAAAGCTTCCAACAATCAATCTCTATTGAGCTCTTGTTTATCCTTTGAAAGCAAGTCTTTTGATCATCTAAAAGGATCCACAAAGATTCCAACATTCAATCTCTATTGTGCTCTTGTTTATCCTTTGAAAGCAAGTCTTTTGATCATCTAAAAGGATCCACAAAGCTTCCAACAATCAATCTCTATTGAGCTCTTGTTTATCCTTTGAAAGCAAGTCTTTTGATCATCTAAAAGATCCACAAAGATTCCAACAATCAATCTCTATTGAGCTCTTGTTTATCCTTTGAAAGCAAGTCTTTTGATCATCTATAAGGATCCACAAAGATTCCAAAATTCAATCTCTATTGTGCTCTTGTTTATCCTTTGAAAGCAAGTCTTTTGATCATCTAAAAGAATCCAAAAGCTTCCAATAATCAACCACTATTGAGCACTTGTTTATCCTTTGTAAACAAGTCTTTTGAACCTCTAAAAGGATCCTCAAAGCTTCCAACAATCAATCTCTATTGAGCTCTTGTTTATCCTTTAAAAACAAGTCTTTTGATCCTCTAAAAGGATCCACAAAGTATCCAACAATCAATCTATATTGAGCTCTTGTTTATCATTTGTAATAAAGACTTTTGATCCTCTAAAAGGATCCACAAAGCTTCCAACAATAAATCTCTATTGAGGACTTGTTTATCCTTTAAAATCAAGTCTTTTGATCATCTAAAAGGATCGTCAAAGCTTCCCACAATCAATCTCTATTTCGCTCTTGTTTATCCTTTGAAAGCAAGTCTTTTGATCATCTATAAGGATCCACAAAGATTCCAACATTCAATCTCTATTGTGCTCTTGTTTATCCTTTGAAAGCAAGTCTTTTGATCATCTAAAAGAATCCACAAAGATTCCAACATTCAATCTCTATTGTGCTCTTGTTTATCCTTTGAAAGCAAGTCTTTTGATCATCTAAAAGAATCCACAAAGCTTCCAATAATCAACCACTATTGAGCACTTGTTTATCCTTTGTAAACAAGTCTTTTGAACCTCTAAAAGGATCCTCAAAGCTTCCAACAATCAATCTCTATTGAGCTCTTGTTTATCCTTTAAAAACAAGTCTTTTGATCCTCTAAAAGGATCCACAAAGCATCCAACAATCAATCTATATTGAGCTCTTGTTTATCATTTGTAATAAAGACTTTTGATCCTCTAAAAGGATCCACAAAGCTTCCAACAATAAATCTCTATTGAGGACTTGTTTATCCTTTAAAAACAAGTCTTTTGATCATCTAAAAGGATCGTCAAAGCTTCCCACAATCAATCTCTATTGCGCTCTTGTTTATCCTTTGAAAGCAAGTCTTTTGATCATCTATAAGGATCCACAAAGATTCCAACATTCAATCTCTATTGTGCTCTTGTTTATCCTTTGAAAGCAAGTCTTTTGATCATCTAAAAGAATCCACAAAGATTCCAACATTCAATCTCTATTGTGCTCTTGTTTATCCTTTGAAAGCAAGTCTTTTGATCATCTAAAAGAATCCACAAAGCTTCCAATAATCAACCACTATTGAGCACTTGTTTATCCTTTGTAAACAAGTCTTTTGAACCTCTAAAAGGATCCTCAAAGCTTCCAACAATCAATCTCTATTGAGCTCTTGTTTATCCTTTAAAAACAAGTCTTTTAATCCTCTAAAATAATCCACAAATGATGCGGGAGCATTGGGTTACAACATCCGCAAGAACCCAAGTCAAGTCGTGGATGCAATACAAGTGGGCGATGATGGTTTGGCATTGTCTCTCGAGTCATTGATGATGCAAAGTAAGAAGATTCTCGAGTTTGGAAGGCCTTTGGAGGTCACGTGCACAACAAGGGATGATATTTGGGCAAAAGAAGGCATTGGAGACATTCTGGGTTGAAAGCGATCGCCCTTCATTGGAGAAAGCGATCGCATTGGAAGAAAATTCGAAGACCCTACGGCCACAAAGCGATCGCGTGGCGCAGAGGGCGATCGCCCTCTAGCCAGAATTGGCAACTTCGGTTTTCCTGCTGTGTTTTTGATTCCTAGCTTGTATAGGGTTGACTTTCTATTCCTAGGTAGGATAGTATTGCTAATGCTTGTACAATTAGGAGTAGTTTTCTTTACCTTTAATGATTAGGATGCATTGTAAACAACTATAAATAGGGATAGATCTAAGTTGTAAAAATTCAGATTATTGATATAGAATTCTCAAGGAGAAATTTCAAAGAACAAGGTTGTTCTTATTTTTGTCTATTATTTCCTTAGGTCTAGGAGGTAATATTCAAAAGGATTCTTTACGATAGGTGAGTGAAGCCTATCCGGTGAATCCAAGCGAGGTCTTTACGTTAGGAGAGTGAATCCTAACCGGTGACTCGTGTTCTATCCTTTATTTTCGCTGCAACTTTGATCATTGTTTTCATCATCTTCATCAATAGTTTCATAAGCAACAAGTCTTGCGTTTGTTACGCATCAAATTTGGTATCAAAGCAAAGGTCTTTTACAAATTCCAACTTTGTAAACGATCATGGCGGAGGAAGCGGGATGCCCACGTGGAATTACCTTGGAACAAGCTGCAAATTTACGAAGGGATCGTGAGATGCAAGAACTACGTACACGAATGGATCGCATTTTGCAATTGCTAGAGAGACCACAAGGTCATGTGGAGATTGAAGATTCCAATTCGGATGAGGAGGACGTAAGGGAAGTAAGGCGCCCAAGGCCTAGACAACAACAAGTACGACTTAGGGAGGACGACGATCGAGGCTTGAAGCTCGACATTCCCGATTTTGATGGTGCTATGGATCCGGAAGGATATTTGGATTGGGTTCGAAGAGCGGAGCGGATTTTTGAATACAAGGAGTATAGTGACCACAAGAAATTCAAGGTGGCTATCCTCAAGCTTACAAGGTACGCTTCTATATGGTATGAAAATCTAAAATCTCAACGAAAGCGTGAAGGAAAGTCAAAGATTGATTCTTGGGACAAATTTAAGAAGTATCTTTGTGACACCCCGACCCGGATCTCTATACGAAATCCTAAGGTCGGGTCGCCAATACAACATAACAACAAGAAGAGCACGTGGCGTAACCGCCCGTACTTACGACAAAACACCACTGATAACCTGATTAACACAAGTATGAACAATCTTCGGCGATAACAAGGCCGGAAAACAACTAGTAACACGCACGAGTTTACAACTCGGGAAAGACAACTACAACAACATCGGCCACAACATGCCAGAACAAAACATAAACCACGAGCTACACTTGCTCGGAAAGAAACTGAACTTACTACGAAGTTAAACATACAAGCACGACATACATACATCGGCTACCAAAGAATATATGGTTTACAACACAATAAATACTACCCAAGTAAAGTTTACATAACTTTACATAACCGTCGCCCTTACCAAAAGAAATATGTTAAACAACAACAAGCTCCAAGAGCTACTAGACCAAAATACAACCTTCGAGCTAAACGGAGTCTCACCGACCTCACCGGAACCGCTAGGCTGGCTCGGATCTAAGGAAAACAAATAAACACATAACGGGGTGAGTCATAATGACACGTAAGTTACTAATGCAACTAAATGGCATGGCATGATGCTCAAGCAATAAATAGAACATGGTATCAACATCTATATACCATAACGTATCATATATCATCTTACTTGATATACCATCATTCAACTCACATAACACTTGGTTACCAAATAAAGGCTTGTACATAAACCACGTTAGAGAAGGATATTGTATCTCTTTCTTCCACCTTGTGTAGCTCCCGCATTACACGAACAACCAATAGTGCCTCGATACTGTACGTAGTATCGACGTCCCGACTAATCCCATCGGGTTCAACTAGCAAGCCAAAGTCACGCGTATTGCTATAACAAGGGGCTACTTCTCAACCTGTGGCCAACGTAAGAGGGTGTGAACTCCGACGGCGACTTATAGCGATCACAAACTTTAATTTGTGAAGACGATAGGTCGTCCTACCATGACATAAACAACGACGACGCCACTGGACTTACACAACACACAAGTAGGTAAACTTACTCAACTTATGCAAATAACCGTCAAGTTCAAAAGTAGTGAACTTGACAAACATCATGTAGATTACATTTTCTACAACATATAACCATCAAACATACCATTATGCACATTTGATACCCAAACAAGAACATCTTAAGACTACTAATTTAGTCTAGTTACACACCCATGTTGAGATTACTCATATAGTTCTCAAGCACAAACACATCAAGAATACATATTTAGTACATTAACATCAAGTGCGA
Source organism: Platycodon grandiflorus (assembly GCA_016624345.1). Classification (NCBI taxonomy): domain Eukaryota; kingdom Viridiplantae; phylum Streptophyta; class Magnoliopsida; order Asterales; family Campanulaceae; genus Platycodon; species Platycodon grandiflorus. The sequence goes on from CM028366.1 coordinate 50,708,366, forward strand.
AGTACTACACCCATAATGACGCTTGAAGCGTAAACAACTCATTCTTATAAACACAAATAGCCTCAAGTACACTTATCCTAATTCATATGGTTTTGTAGTTAAATTCTAAGATTTACGAACAATCGCTTATTACATCGAGACCGATGTACTAATCTCTAACATTTCGTTTTTAATATTCATACGTGTAAACAACTCTCGGGAGTTGATAATTATATTAAATGAACATCCCAAACTACACAAGTCCGGTATACGGCTTGCTAATTTAATTAGACGTCATCTTACGAATAAAATCCGAGTTTTTATTTTACCAAGTACCAATTAATCGGAGGGTGAAAACCATATCAAATGGACTCTAATTTTTGTAGTAATTTAACTAGTGATTCGGGAATTATAATCTTTCCAAAAATCCACTTTTGGTGTCAATTCATCAAGTTCATAAAATTGGGTATAATTGCTATATGCAAACTTTCACCATTTAAAGTCTCTAACATGTTCTTGAGTCTCCTATTTTGGTGATTATCAATCTCTACACAATTTACACTAACTAAACCATGTCTTTCATATTATAACATGTAATTTTTATCAACATAACATTCCCACATGAATCCAACAACAATTCAAGTCATGCATGTTTACAAACATTCATACATGTAAGAATTTCTAACATACAAGAGGGGGTTAGTAACTTACCTTAAAATGAGAAATCAACCCAATGAAATCACAATCAAAGCCTTCTAAGTTGCTCCTCTAGTCATCCCCATCACATGCATGGCCTTGGATCAAAGTTTGGTTGGTTGGATTGAGAGAACAAGAATTACACACACTAATCTCACCTTCATCTCCCACACTAACTCTCAAGCTCCATGGATGATGAGAAATGAATTGAGAGAGTTTGAGAGTCTCTCAAGGGTCTTTAGAGGGTCAACAAGGCTGGTCATAAGGTCTTGGGTCGTCCTTAAGTGAGTCAAGGGGTTAAAATGACAAAATTACAAACTTTGGAGAATGCTGTCTAAATTAATAGATTGGGTCTGATTTTTAGTCAACTTCAAAGATGTCTCTAGGATGATATACAAGTCTAAAAATTACAAATAATATATGGTTGGAAAGCTCTTTGAGTCTAGTTTACACAGAATCAAACGGTTTGAAATTCGAGTTTTCTACACAAAGTTGTGGCCAAATTACTACAGGTTGGTCAAATCTGTCCGTACGCGCGCTAGGGCGCGAATAATGCGCGCTAGGGCGCGCGAGCTGGCTGAACATTGTTTATTTTCTGATTTTTAACAAACTTCTGGTTGTATACGCGCTAGGGCGCGCCTGGGGTGCGCTAGGGCGCGTCATGGGAGTTCAAAAATGTTCAAAAAATGTATCCAAAGGGTTCCCAATCAATTCTAACATGATTCTAACCTCCAACCAAGTTTGAAACACATCCGAAACTCATTCTTAACAACATGTAACATGGCCATAAGTAATCAACTCACATTCATGAATGAACACAAGAATTTCAACAACTAATACATTGCAAATAGGTGTAACAAGATTAAGATTTGTATCAAGAATTATGGCATAACTAAACTAACATATTATTCAAGCAAGTAGACATATATAATGCATGCAAAAATTCAGGGTATTACACCCTCTCCCCCTTAAAAGAATTTAGTCCCTAAATTCAGTTCAGGACCATCGTTGAGCTAAGGATATTCCCTTATAATCAAACCTTGTTTCCCAATGTACATTTCGGTTGCATGAGGTCACTCAAAAGAATTTCATTGAACAATTCCTGGATACACTTCAATAATACCACTTTCCCAAGAATATCTATCGCAACAATGTAATGGTATTCCATCAATTTAAAGTTGTTTAGTAATTATTCCCAAGGAGAATTCACACTTTCAACCGGCATTTGAATCATCACAAGGTTTCAAAGTTTAGATTCCCGACTTCATTACCGTGTATAGATAATTCTTTCTTCTTTTTTTTTTTTCCCGTATTAGTCTCAGTCAATATCATTTTCATACTCCGTTGACAATTGTTGTGGTGAGCAACTATTATTTGGAACACATCCCCCGGAAGTCATAATCACTGTTTCAAACGTTGAGAAGGTTTAAGGATAAGATGTATACTCAAGGTAATTCTTGGATTCTTTACCGATCACAACTAACTGTGTTCAATGTAGTTCCCTTATATCTCATTTCTTGCAAGGATGTTAATCTATTTGATGTGTTTACCCTTGTCATTAGTGGTACATGATCGCTTTGACAATCAATCCATCATAATCCATGACGTACAACAATCTTGACATACATAAGATGACCTCATTATCATCGGTAAATCTTCAATCTTTAACATATACAAAATAGCCCGGTCATAATAATAAATCTTCAATCTTGATCACACTAGTCATCATGTTAAACTCCATTGAATAATAGAAGGTACACAGTTAAGATCTTTAAGTCTTTCCACTTATCAACAATGTCTCATGTTCTGTTCATATTGTGAGAATAGAAATTTCAAATATTTGATTCCATGCATAACGCAAATCATGGCTTCATAATAGTAGTATTCCGACTCAAGTCAACATTAACACAATGAACTCTAAGTCGGTGAATAAATTAATTCCACTTATACCATATCAATTTCTTCGATGCAGAAGCTATCGCTTTCTATACTGATTAAGGTCACAACTCAATTTTTCTCTTATAGTTCACCTCGTATTAAGACTGAAAGTGAATGTGAAAATCATAGATAACACTTTATAAAACTCTCCAAGTATGACTTGCACACATGGTTTAAGGTATCCGTCAATCACTAATTCAACTCATAGCGATCTTTTAGGTTTTTTTTGATTCCTTAGCATCAACTCAACTCATGTTCAAATCCCCGTTTTAGGTGACATATAAGGTATTCAACAGCAAACATTTCTGGACACTCTCATGAAGTAGAGAAATCCTCTAATTCTGGTATAGTTTTATTCACAACCATAACATGAACCCAAATACTCAACTCGATTATGTGGTAACAGTATACTAACTTTCCGAACAGAAATTATATGCATGCTAATAACAATCATATCAACACAACCCAAGCATTTTTGTCACCGGGACGAACATACTCACTTCATGATGGTACACAATCAATGCATGACATGCACACATTAACAATCCATATCATGTATTTTATAAATATCATGTACAGGCATAACCACAAAGTTGACATACATTGTATAGTTACTAACTCGTACATCACAACTTCTTACACTTTCAAGCCATATAAAGGTAAGACACACAACTACCATACAATATGTGATTACCTATTGGTCTATCACAAGTTTATCATACCAATAACAACATCTCAATCTCTTATTGGGGTATCTCCCTCAATCACAAGATAAAACTTGGAAACATATTACTCTAGTTTCCAATCACACAATGCAATATATGAATGCATGAACATGAGCTACCATTATACGTATACTCATAATAATATAGAAATGATACCTCCTATCTCGAGGGTAGACTTAGGAACTCCACGCTGGCTAAGCGCAATCACACGGCTCTCAGATCTAGGATTACCATCACTATCTCTCTTAGAGCCACTAGACCGCTGACTAGCACTCCTAGATTGATTATGCCTCATCCTAGGACAATTCTTCCTAAGGTGATCTCCTCTACAAGCAAAGCACTTCCCTGCCTTACTCCAGCACCTATCCTCCGGGTGTCCCGGTCTCAAGCAATAACTACATATCAACGGACCACCCTGTTGACTCGGAACAAACATGTTATTATTACCTTGCCCACCGGACTGTTGCCTTGATTGCCCGCTAGACTGTGATCTTTCCTGGCTTCCCTTGCGGTTATTATTGGTGTTGTACTTACCCCTATTACCCGAATTCTGATCTCGTCCATGATATTGTGAAGATTGTTGTGAATTATTCATGTTTCCTCTTCTTTTATGCTCCTCAATGTTACTTTCTATTCCAAGTGCACAATCCATTGCGCTACGGTAATCAGTAAACTATAACGAAAGTAATTGTTCTCGATATTCGGTCCTCAAACCTTTAACAAACTTTTGTGCCTTCCTTGCTTCAATAGGGTTCAAGTGACTACAGTAACGCGCCAATTCTGAGAACTTGTTTGAGTACTGAGCCACGGTCATACTTCCTTGTTCCAAGGTAATGAATTCCACCTGTCTCTTTTCTCGAACCACTGTTAGAATGAACTGTGCCTTGAATTCCTTCAAGAAGTTCGCCCACACATGAGGTATCCTCTGTCGTTCCCAGCTCTCCTGCAACATTTGCCACCAATGTTCCGCCGCTCCTTCTAACATAAACACAGCTAGGATAACTTTTTCATCATCAGTACAACCGAGAGTAGTAAATACCTTGATAATGTGTTTAATCCATAGTTCAGCCTTAGTAGCATTAGGTTCTCCATCGAAACTTTGGGGTTTCATCTTCAAGAACTCCTCGAGAATAGTGGTATTGTTTTTATGCCTTATTCTCTGTGGTGGTACTCCAATATTAAGTGTGGTGTAATATCTAACTGTCGTACTAGAGCCTCTAGTTGCAGTTCCTTACCTTCCGGCTGAGGTCCTACCCCTACAATATCTTGCTGTGCTATCTCGGTTATCATCTGTGATAGTCTTTGATACACATCATGGAAAACTTCATTCTGATTGTTCGGGCTCGATTCAGGAGGAACATTACACTGAGTATTAACATTTTTATCTCTTTCCTCATTTCCACCTGGACTCATACCGACCCTACTAGTGCTCGCTCCGTACTTAACTTCCACCATTTCGACCTACATAAAACACTCGACGTTAAAATCTCGATAACACACACCATACCCACCTAGGCCATGGAACCTATCCTGGCGAATAGCTAACATAAGCTCTGATACCAACTGTGACGCCCCGACCCGGATCTCTATACGAAATCCTAAGGTCGGGTCGCCAATACAACATAACAACAAGAAGAGCACGTGGCGTAACCGCCCGTACTTACGACAAAACACCACTGATAACCTGATTAACACAAGTATGAACAATCTTCGGCGATAACAAGGCCGGAAAACAACTAGTAACACGCACGAGTTTACAACTCGGGAAAGACAACTACAACAACATCGGCCACAACATGCCAGAACAAAACATAAACCACGAGCTACACTTGCTCGGAAAGAAACTGAACTTACTACGAAGTTAAACATACAAGCACGACATACATACATCGGCTACCAAAGAATATATGGTTTACAACACAATAAATACTACCCAAGTAAAGTTTACATAACTTTACATAACCGTCGTCCTTACCAAAAGAAATACTGTTAAACAACAACAAGCTCCAAGAGCTACTAGACCAAAATACAACCTTCGAGCTAAACGGAGTCTCACCGACCTCACCGGAACCGCTAGGCTGGCTCGGATCTAAGGAAAACAAATAAACACATAACGGGGTGAGTCATAATGACACGTAAGTTACTAATGCAACTAAATGGCATGGCATGATGCTCAAGCAATAAATAGAACATGGTATCAACATCTATATACCATAACGTATCATATATCATCTTACTTGATATACCATCATTCAACTCACATAACACTTGGTTACCAAATAAAGGCTTGTACATAAACCACGTTAGAGAAGGATATTGTATCTCTTTCTTCCACCTTGTGTAGCTCTGCATTACACGAACAACCAATAGTGCCTCGATACTCGTGTACGTAGTATCGACGTCCCGACTAATCCCATCGGGTTCAACTAGCAAGCCAAAGTCACGCGTATTGCTATAACAATGGGGCTACTCAACCGTGGCCAATGTAAGAGGGTGTGTGAACTCCGTGCGGCGACTTATAGCGATCACAAACTTTAATTTGTGAAGACGATAGGTCGTCCTACCATGACATAAACAACGACGACGCCAGCTGGACTTACACAACACACAAGTAGGTAAACTTACTCAACTTATGCAAATAACCGTCAAGTTCAAAAGTAGTGAACTTGACAAACATCATGTAGATTACATTTTCTACAACATATAACCATCAAACATACCATTATGCACATTTGATACCCAAACAAGAACATCTTAAGACTACTAATTCAGTCTAGTTACACACCCATGTTGAGATTACTCATATAGTTCTCAAGCACAAACACATCAAGAATACATATTTAGTACATTAACATCAAGTGCGAAGTACTACACCCATAATGACGCTTGAAGCGTAAACAACTCATTCTTATAAACACAAATAGCCTCAAGTACACTTATCCTAATTCATATGGTTTTGTAGTTAAATTCTAAGATTTACGAACAATCGCTTATTACATCGAGACTGATGTACTAATCTCTAACATTTCGTTTTTTAATATTCGTACGTGTAAACAACTCTCGGGAGTTGATAATTATATTAAATGAACATCCCAAACTACACAAGTCCGGGTATACGGCGTGCTAATTTAATTAGACGTCATCTTACGAATAAAATCCGAGTTTTTATTTTACCAGTACCAATTAATCGGAGGGCTGAAAACCATATCAAATGGACTCTAATTTTTGTAGTAATTTAACTAGTGATTCGGGGAATTATAATCTTTCCAAAAATCCACTTTTGGTGTCAATTCATCAAGTTCATAAAATTGGGTATAATTGCTATATGCAAACTTTCACCATTTAAAGTCTCTAACATGTTCTTGAGTCTCCTATTTTGGTGATTATCAATCTCTACACAATTTACACTAACTAAACCATGTCTTTCATATTATAACATGTAATTTTTATCAACATAACATTCCCACATGAATCCAACAACAATTCAAGTCATGCATGTTTACAAACATTCATACATGTAAGAATTTCTAACATACAAGAGGGGGTTAGTAACTTACCTTAAAATGAGAAATCAACCCAATGAAATCACAATCAAAGCCTTCTAAGTTGCTCCTCTAGTCATCCCCATCACATGCATGGCCTTGGATCAAAGTTTGGTTGGTTGGATTGAGAGAACAAGAATTACACACACTAATCTCACCTTCATCTCCCACACTAACTCTCAAGCTCCATGGATGATGAGAAATGAATTGAGAGAGTTTGAGAGTCTCTCAAGGGTCTTTAGAGGGTCAACAAGGCTGGTCATAAGGTCTTGGGTCGTCCTTAAGTGAGTCAAGGGGTTAAAATGACAAAATTACAAACTTTGGAGAATGCTGTCTAAATTAATAGATTGGGTCTGATTTTTTAGTCAACTTCAAAGATGTCTCTAGGATGATATACAAGTCTAAAAATTACAAATAATATATGGTTGGAAAGCTCTTTGAGTCTAGTTTACACAGAATCAAACGGTTTGAAATTCGAGTTTTCTACACAAAGTTGTGGCCAAATTACTACAGGTTGGTCAAATCTGTCCGTACGCGCGCTAGGGCGCGAATAATGCGCGCTAGGGCGCGCGAGCTGGCTGAACATTGTTTATTTTCTGATTTTTAACAAACTTCTGGTTGTATACGCGCTAGGGCGCGCCTGGGGTGCGCTAGGGCGCGTCATGGGAGTTCAAAAATGTTCAAAAAATGTATCCAAAGGGTTCCCAATCAATTCTAACATGATTCTAACCTCCAACCAAGTTTGAAACACATCCGAAACTCATTCTTAACAACATGTAACATGGCCATAAGTAATCAACTCACATTCATGAATGAACACAAGAATTTCAACAACTAATACATTGCAAATAGGTGTAACAAGATTAAGATTTGTATCAAGAATTATGGCATAACTAAACTAACATATTATTCAAGCAAGTAGACATATATAATGCATGCAAAAATTCAGGGTATTACAATCTTGATCGAAGGTTCTTACCTAGTACTTATCGACAAGATAACTTTACAAAACTCATACAATTAAAGCAAGGGAATTCTACCGTTTCCCAATATGTTGAGGAGTTTGAGAAGCTTTCAATTCTTTGTGACATGCAAGAGCATGAGGAGCAAAAGATTGCGAGATTTATGGGAGGGCTAGATGTCGAGATAGCCAACATAGTAGAGCTACAACCATGCTTTACCTTTGAAGAAATTTGCAAGGTATCAATCAAGTGTGAGCGACAAGTGAAAAAGAAAAGGGTGAGTAACAAGATGACTTTCTCAAGGGGGTTTTCAAGTAATTCGGCAACAAGCAACGTGGCACCGAGCAATCCAAAGCCCAATACTCAAGCGGAGAAGCCCAACAAGAGTACCACAAGTGAGAAGGTCGAAGGAAAGAAGCCGATCAAGAGCAAGGACAACGTGAAGTGTTTTAAATGTCAAGGATATGGTCACTACCAATCCGAATGCCCCACCAAAAGAGTCTTAACTATTCATGAGATTCGAGAGATTGAAGACAACCTTGCAACGCAAGAACAAGAAGAAGAATCCGAGGGAGAAGAGGTAGAGGAGTTTGACTCCGAAGAAGTCAAGGGGGAGACGCTAGTTTTGAGAAGATCTCTACACGCAAAGCCTACGGCCATGGAAGAGGAACAAAGGGAGCAAATCTTTCATGCGAAATGTCTTGTGCAAGGAAAAGTGTGTGATGTGGTAGTAGATGGAGGGAGTTGCGCGAATGCCGTGTCAAATATCCTCATCGACAAATTGAAGGTTCCAACCACAAACCACTCTCGTCCTTACAAACTCCATTGGCTCAATGATGGATCCGAAGTCAAGGTAAATCGTCAAGCCCTAATCTCTTTCTCTATGGGAAATTATCATGATGAGATACTTTGTGATGTGGTTCCAATGGATGTATGCCATATACTTTTGGGACGACCTTGGCAATATGATCGATATGTGACCCACGAAGGGAGGGAGAATGCTTACCTTGTGAAAAAGGATGGTAAGAAGTTCAAGTTGAATCCTTTGCCACCCTCCAAAATAGTTCCCATCAAGAAGCCCCCGCAAAAGACAAACTTATTGGCAAGCGAACGAGAAGCCGAACAAGCCGTCAAGGATGGTCAAGCGATTCTCGTTATTCCTCAAGGGGTCCAAAACCAAGAAGGGGAGGAACTACACCCCTTAATGAAACCCCTACTCAACAAATTCAAGGATGTATTCCCCGAAGATCTACCACCGGGTTTGCCACCAAAGAGAGGAATTGAACATCAAATCGATTTGATACCCGGAATGCCACTTCCCAACAAGCCGGCATATCGATGCAACCCGGAAGAAACAAAGGAGCTACAAAAGCAAATTGAGGAGTTGCTCGCAAAGGGATATGTGGAAGAAAGCATGAGTCCATGTGCGGTACCGGCCCTTCTTGTACCCAAGAAAGATGGATCATGGCGAATGTGCGTGGATAGTCGAGCAATCAACAATATCACTATCAAATATCGATTTCCAATGCCACGCTTGGATGATATGATTGATGAACTTCATGGTGCTATATTCTACTCGAAGATTGATTTGAGGAGCGGTTATCATCAAATTCGCATGCGCGAAGGAGATGAGTGGAAAACGGCATTCAAGACAAAGCACGGATTATATGAATGGAAGGTGATGCCATTCGGGCTCACGAATGCTCCAAGTACGTTTATGAGATTGATGAATGAAGTGTTGAGACCATTTTGGGAAAATTTGTGGTCGTCTATCTAGACGATATTTTGGTCTATAGCAAGAGTGAGGAGGAGCATGTGCGACATCTTGAAGAAGTGCTACAAGCTTTGCGGAAAAACAAGCTCTATGGAAAGCTCGAGAAGTGCTCATTTATGCAACCAAGTGTGACATTCCTTGGTTATGTGGTATCGAAGGAAGGAGTTTCGGTTGATCAAACAAAGATTGAGGCAATCAAATCTTGGCCTATTCCAACCACTATAACGGAGGTACGTTCATTTCATGGGTTAGCTTCTTTCTATAGACGCTTCATCAAAGATTTTAGTACTATTGCAAGTCCTATGACCGAAACCTTGAAGAAAGGAAAATTTGAATGGACTTGGCGGCCCAACAAGCTTTTGAGGAGCTTAAGGAGAAACTATGCAAAACACCGGTTTTGGCTTTACCCGATTTCTCACAACCTTTTGAGGTTGAGTGTGATGCTAGTGGAGTGGGTATTGGAGCGGTGTTGACTCAAGGAAAGCGGCCCATTGCCTATTTTAGTGAGAAGCTTGGAGGAGCAAGACTCAACTATTCTACCTACGACAAGGAGTTCTATGCCATGGTTAGAGCTTTGGATCATTGGAGTCACTACTTAAGGCGAATCACTTCGTCCTACATTCCGATCATGAAGCATTGAAGTATATTCATGGACAACACAAGTTGAAGCCAAGGCATGCTAAATGGGTGGAATTTCTACAATCCTTCAACTTTTCTTCAAAGTACAAGGATGGAAAGAACAATGTGGTAGCGGATGCATTATCTCGACGATATTCTATGCTCACCATGATGGATGCCAAACTACTAGGGTTCAAACTAGTATGCGAGTACTACAAGGAGGATCCGGATTTTGGTTCTATTGTTCGAGATTGTGAGAAAGGATCAAATGGGAATTTTGTGCTACAAGAGGGATTCTTGTTCAAAGGCAATCAATTATGTATTCCCAAGTGTTCGATAAGGGAATTGTTGGTTCGAGAAACTCATGGAGGAGGCCTAGCGGGACACTTCGGCATCAACAAGACATTGGAGTTATTGCAAGAACACTTTTATTGGCCGAAGATGCTTGGAGATGTACAAACCATTATCTCTAGATGTGCCACGTGTCAAAAGATGAAGAGCACATTCCATCAAGGTTTATATACACCTTTGCCCGTGCCGAAACAACCATGGAGTGATGTGTCGATGGACTTCATTGTGGCTCTACCACGAACTCAAAGAGGAAAGGATGCTATAATGGTGGTCGTGGATCGATTCTCGAAAATGGCGCATTTCGTGCCATGTCACAAGACGGATGATGCTTCCTTAGTGGCGGATTTGTATTTCAAAGAAATCGTGCGTTTGCATGGAGTGCCAAAGACAATTGTGAGTGATAGAGATAGCAAGTTTCTTAGCCATTTTTGGAGATCTCTTTGGAGGTTAATTGGTACAAAGTTGTTATTTAGCACATCTCATCACCCGCAAACGGATGGACAAACGGAAGTCACCAATAGGACTCTTGGAGTGTTACTACGAGGACTAGTTGGGAAGACTCAAAAAGATTGGGATTTGAAGTTGGCTCATGCGGAATTTGCTTACAACCGTACACCAACTTATGCAACTCAACATTCTCCATTTGAAGTTGTGTATGGAGTTAATCCTTGTTTGCCAATTGATATGGTGCCTACTCGAAGAGGGAAAGAGCAACCGGATGCGTTCAACAAATTGAAAGATATCCAACATTTTCATGAACAAGTTCGTGCAAGAATCGAGAAGGTAAACGAAATGTACAAGAAGAGAGCCAACAAAAGTCGCAAACAACCGGAATTTCAACCCGGAGATTTAGTATGGCTACATTTGCGGAAGGAGAGATTTCCTAGCAAGAGAAAGAACAAGCTAATGCCAAGAGCCGAAGGACCTTTTCAAGTGCTTGAAAGATTTGGTGATAGTGCTTACAAGTTGGACCTACCCGAAGAGTATTCGATAAGTTCTACATTCAATGTGGGAGATTTATCACCATACTTGGAGGACAAAATGCTTGAAGAATTGAGGCCAATTCTTTCTCAAGAAGGGGAGGATGATGGGAGCATTGGGTTACGATCTTTGCAAAGACCCAAACAAAGTCATAGATGCATTACAAGTGGGTGACGATGGTCTAACGATATCTCTCGAGTCGTTGGTGATGCAAACGAGGAAGGTTCAAGAGTTTGGAAGACCTTTGGAGGTCACGTGCGCAACGAGGGATGATTTTTGGTCAAAGGAAGGCATTGGGGACTTTGGCTTAAGGCGATCGCCCTACTCGAGAAAGCGATCGCCTTGGAAGCATTTGCGAAGACCAGCATCGCCACAAAGCGATCGCTTTGTGGCGAGGAGGGCGATCGCCCTCAGGCGTTGCCGATTTCGAGTTTCCTTCCAGGATTTTGATTCCTAGCTTGTATAGGCTGACTTTTCTATTCCTAGGAAGAGTAGTATTCTTATTGTTTATACTTTTAGGATTAGTTTTCTATTCCTTGTTAGATTAGGATGATTTGTAAACAACTATAAATAGGGATAGATCTAAGTTGTAAAAATTCAGATTATTGTTATATAATTCTCAAGGAGAAATTTCAAAGAACAAGGTTGTTCTTATTTTTGTCTATTATTTCCTTAGGTTTAGGAGGTAATATTCAAAAGGATTCTTTACGATAGGTGAGTGAAGCCTATCCGGTGAATCCAAGCGAGGTCTTTACGTTAGGAGAGTGAATCCTAACCGGTGACTCGTGTTCTATCTTCTATTTTCGCTGCAACTTTGATCATTGTTTCATCATCTTCATCCATAATTTCGTAGACGACAAATCCGGTGTTTGTTACGCATCAGTTTGAGAAGCTTTCAATTATTTGTGACATGCAAGAGCATGAGGAGCAAAAGATTGCGAGATTTATGGGAGGGCTAGATGTCGAGATAGCCAACATAGTAGAGCTACAACCATGCTTTACTTTTGAAGAAATTTGCAAGGTGTCAATCAAGTGTGAAAGGCAAGTGAAGAAGAAAAGGGTGGGTAACAAGATGACTTTTTCAAGGGGGTTTTCAAGTAATTCGGCTACAAGCAACCCGGTGCCAAGCAACCCAAAGCCCAATACTCAAGCGGAGAAGCCCAACAAGGGCACCATAAGTGAGAAAGTCGAAGGAAAGAAGCCGATCAAGAGCAAGGACAACGTAAAGTGTTTTAAATGTCAAGGATATGGTCACTACCAATCCGAATGCCCCACCAAACGAGTTTTGACTATTCATGAGATTCGAGAGATTGAAGACAACCTTGCGACGCAAGAACAAGAAGATGAATCCGAGGAAGAAGAGGTAGAGGAGTTTGACTCCGAAGATGTCAAGGGGGAGACACTAGTTTTGAGAAGATCTCTACACGCAAAGCCAACGGCCATGGAAGAGGAACAAAGGGAACAAATCTTTCATGCGAAATGTTTTGTGCAAGGAAAAGTGTGTGATGTGGTAGTAGATGGAGGGAGTTGCGCGAATGCCGTATCAAATATCCTCATCGACAAATTGAAGGTTCCAACCACAAATAACTCTCGTCCTTACAAACTCCATTGGCTCAATGATGGATCCGAAGTCAAGGTAAATCGCCAAGCCCTAATCTCTTTCTCTATGGGAAATTATCAAGATGAGATACTTTGTGATGTGGTTCCAATGGATGTATGCCATATACTTTTGGGACGACCTTGGCAATATGATCGATATGTGACCCACGAAGGGAGGGAGAATGCCTACATTGTGAAGAAGGATGGTAAGAAGTACAAGTTGAATCCTTTGCCACCCTCCAAAATAGTTCCCATCAAGAAGCCCTCGCAAAAGACAAACATATTGGCAAGTGAACGAGAAGCCGAACAAGCCGTCAAGGATGGTCAAGCGATTCTCGTTATTCCTCATGGGGTCCAAAAACAAGAAGGGGAGGAACTACACCCCTTAATGAAACCCCTACTCAACAAATTCAAGGATGTATTCCCCGAAGATCTACCACCGGGTTTGCCACCGAAGAGAGGAATTGAACATCAAATCGACTTGATACCCGAAATGCCACTTCCCAACAAACCGGCATATCGATGCAACCCGGAAGAAACGAAGGAGCTACAAAAGCAAATTGAGGAGTTGCTCGCAAAAGGATATGTGGAGGAAAGCATGAGCCCATGTGCGGTACCGGCCCTTTTAGTACCCAAGAAGGATGGTTCATGGCGTATGTGCGTGGATAGTCGAGCAATCAACAATATCACTATCAAATATCGATTTCCAATGCCACGCTTGGATGATATGATTGATGAACTTCATGGTGCTATATTCTACTCGAAGATTGATTTAAGGAGCGGTTACCATCAAATTCGCATGCGCGAAGGAGATGAGTGGAAAACGGTATTCAAGACAAAGCACGGATTATATGAATGGAAGGTGATGCCATTTGGGCTTACAAATGCCCCAAGTACTTTTATGAGATTGATGAATGAGGTGTTGAGACCATTTTGGGAAAATTTGTGGTCGTCTACCTAGACGATATTTTGGTATATAGCAAGAGTGAGGAGGAGCATGTGCGACACCTTGAAGAAGTGCTACAAGCTTTGCGGAAAAACAAGCTCTATGGAAAGCTCGAAAAGTGCTCATTTATGCAACCAAGTGTGACATTCCTTGGTTATGTGGTATCAAAGGAAGGAGTATCGGTTGATCCAACAAAGATTGAGGCAATCAAATCTTGGCCTATTCCAGCCACTATAACGGAGGTACGTTCATTTCATGGGTTAGCTTCTTTCTATAGACGCTTCATCAAAGATTTTAGTACTATTGCAAGTCCTATGACCGAAACCTTGAAAAAAGGGAAATTTGAATGGACTTTGGCGGCCCAACAAGCTTTTGAAGAGCTTAAAGAGAAGTTATGCAAAACACCGGTTTTGGCCTTACCCGATTTCTCACAACCTTTTGAGGTTGAATGCGATGCTAGTGGAGTGGGTATTGGAGCGGTGTTGACTCAAGGAAAAAGGCCCATTGCCTATTTTAGTGAGAAACTTGGAGGTGCGAGACTCAACTATTCTACCTACGACAAGGAGTTCTATGCCATGGTTAGAGCTTTGGATCATTGGAGTCACTACTTAAGGCCGAATCACTTCGTCCTACATTCCGATCACGAAGCATTGAAGTATATTCATGGACAACACAAGTTGAAGCCAAGGCATGCTAAATGGGTGGAATTTCTACAATCCTTCAACTTTTCTTCAAAGTACAAGGATGGAAAGAACAATGTGGTAGCGGATGCATTATCTCGAAGATATTCTATGCTCACCATGATGGATGCCAAGCTACTAGGGTTCAAACTAGTATGCGAATACTACAAGGAGGATCCGGATTTTGGCTCTATTATTCGAGATTGTGAGAAAGGATCGAATAGAAATTTTGTGCTACAAGAGGGATTCTTGTTCAAGGGCAATCAATTATGTATTCCCAAGTGTTCGATAAGGGAATTGTTGGTACGAGAAACTCATGGAGGAGGCCTAGCGGGACACTTCGGCATCAACAAGACATTGGAGTTATTGCAAGAACACTTTTATTGGCCGAAGATGCTTGGAGACGTACAAACGATTATATCTAGGTGTGCCACGTGTCAAAAGATGAAGAGCACATTCCATCAAGGTTTGTATACACCTTTGCCCGTGCCGAAACAATCATGGAGTGACGTGTCGATGGACTTCATTGTGGCTCTACCAAGAACGCAAAGAGGAAAGGATGCTATCATGGTGGTCGTGGATCGATTCTCGAAAATGGCGCATTTCGTGCCATGTCACAAGACGGATGACGCTTCCTTAGTGGCGGATTTGTATTTCAAAGAAATCGTGCGTTTGCATGGAGTGCCAAAGACAATTGTGAGTGATAGAGATAGCAAGTTTCTTAGCCATTTTTGGAGATCTCTTTGGAGGTTAATTGGTACAAAGTTGTTATTTAGCACATCTCATCACCCGCAAACGGATGGACAAACGGAAGTCACCAATAGGACTCTTGGAGTGTTACTACGAGGACTAGTTGGGAAGACTCAAAAAGATTGGGATTTGAAGTTGGCTCACGCAGAATTCGCTTACAACCGTACACCAACTTATGCAACTCAACATTCTCCATTTGAAGTTGTGTATGTGGTCAATCCTTGTTTGCCAATTGATATGGTGCCTACTCGAAGAGGGAAAGAGCAACCGGATGCGTTCAACAAATTGAAAGATATACAACATTTTCATGAACAAGTTCGTGCAAGAATCGAGAAGGTAAACGAGATGTACAAGAAGAGAGCCAACAAAAGTCGCAAGCAATCGGAATTTCAACCCAGAGATTTAGTATGGCTACATTTGCGGAAGGAGAGATTTCCTAGCAAGAGAAAGAACAAGCTAATGCCAAGAGCCGAAGGGCCTTTTCAAGTGCTTGAAAGATTTGGTGATAGTGCTTACAAGTTGGACCTACCCGAAGAATATTCGATAAGTTCTACATTTAATGTGGGAGATTTGTCACCATACTTGGAAGATAGAATGCTTGAAGAATTGAGGCCAATTCTTTCTCAATCTCAATTGTGCTCTTGTTTATCCTTTGAAAGTAAGTCTTTTGATCATCTAAAAGAATCCATAAAGCTTCCAATAATCAACCACTATTGAGCACTTGTTTATCCTTTGTAAACAAGTCTTTTGAACCTCTAAAAGGATCCTCAAAGCTTCCAACAATCAATTTCTATTGAGCTCTTGTTTATCCTTTAAAAACAAGTCTTTTAATCCTCTAAAAGGATCCACAAATGATGCGGGAGCATTGGGTTACAACATCCGCAAGAACCCAAGTCAAGTCGTGGATGCATTACAAGTGGGCGATGATGGTTTGGCATTGTCTCTCGAGTCATTGATGATGCAAAGTAAGAAGATTCTGATGCGGGAGCATTAGGTGACAACCTACGCAAGGATCCAAGCCAAGTCGTGGATGCATTACAAGTGGGCGAGGATGGGTTAACATTGTCTCTCGAGGCTTTCATAATGCAAGGAAGAAGGTTTCAAGAGTTTGGGCCTTTGGAGGTCACATGCACGACGAGGATGATTTTGGGCAAAGGAAGGCATTGGCAACAATCTGTTGAAGAGCGATCGCCCGTGGCCAAGGAGAGCGATCGCCTTTGAGCAATTTTCGAGGCCAGTTTCGGCCACAAAGCGATCGCTTTGTGGCGCAGAGGCGATCGCCCTCTAGACAGATTAGGCGATTTCGAGTTTCCTTCCAGTTTTTGATTCCTAGCTTGTATAGGTTGACTTTTCTATTCCTAGGAGGATAGTAATACTAATGCTTGTACAATTAGGAGTAGTTTTCTTTACCTTTAATGATTAGGATGCATTGTAAACAACTATAAATAGGGATAGATTTAAGTTGTAAAAATTCAGATTATTGTTATATAATTCTCAAGGAGAAATTTCAAAGAACAAGGTTGTTCTTATTTTTGTCTATTATTTCCTTAGGTCTAGGAGGTAATATTCAAAAGGATTCTTTACGATAGGTGAGTGAAGCCTATCCGGTGAATCCAAACGAGGTCTTTACGTTAGGAGAGTGAATCCTAACCGGTGACTCGTGTTCTATCCTTTATTTTCGCTGCAACTTTGATCACTGTTTTCATCATCTTCATCAATAGTTTCATAAGCAACAAGTCTTGCGTTTGTTACGCATCAGATTCTCGAGTTTGGAAGGCCTTTGGAGGTCACGTGCACAACAAGGGATGATATTTGGGCAAAAGAAGGCATTGGAGACATTCTGGGTTGAAAGCGATCGCCCTTCATTGGAGAAAGCGATCGCATTGGAAGAAAATTCGAAGACAGCCACCGGCCACAAAGCGATCGCTTTGTGGCGCAGGAGGGCGATCGCCCTCTAGCCAGAATTGGCAACTTCGGTTTTTCTGCTGTGTTTTTGATTCCTAGCTTGTATAGGGTTGACTTTCTATTCCTAGGTAGGATAGTATTGCTAATGCTTGTACAATTAGGAGTAGTTTTCTTTACCTTTAATGATTAGGATGCATTGTAAACAACTATAAATAGGGATAGATCTAAGTTGTAAAAATTCAGATTATTGATATAGAATTCTCAAGGAGAAATTTCAAAGAACAAGGTTGTTCTTATTTTTGTCTATTATTTCCTTAGGTCTAGGAGGTAATATTCAAAAGGATTCTTTACGATAGGTGACTGAAGCCTATCCAGTGAATCCAAGCGAGGTCTTTACGTTAGGAGAGTGAATCCTAACCGGTGACTCGTGTTCTATCCTTTATTTTCGCTGCAACTTTGATCATTGTTTTCATCATCTTCATCAATAGTTTCATAAGCAACAAGTCTTGCGTTTGTTACGCATCAACAAAGCATCGAACAATCAATCTATATTGAGCTCTTGTTTATCATTTGTAATAAAGACTTTTGATCCTCTAAAAGGATCCACAAAGCTTCCAACAATAAATCTCTATTGAGGACTTGTTTATCCTTTAAAAACAAGTCTTTTGATCATCTAAAAGGATCGTCAAAGCTTCCCACAATCAATCTCTATTGCGCTCTTGTTTATCCTTTGAAAGCAAGTCTTTTGATCATCTATAAGGATCCACGAAGATTCCAACATTCAATCTCTATTGTGCTCTTGTTTATCCTTTGAAATGAAGTCTTTTGATCATCTAAAAGAATCCATAAAGCTACCAATAATCAACCACTATTGAGCACTTGTTTATCCTTTGTAAACAAGTCTTTTGAACCTCTAAAAGGATCCTCAACGCTTCCAACAATCAATCTCTATTGAGCTCTTGTTTATCCTTTAAAACAAGTCTTTTGATCCTCAAAAAGGATCCACAAAGCATCCAACAATCAATCTATATTGAGCTCTTGTTTATCATTTGTAATAAAGACTTTTGATCCTCTAAAAGGATCCACAAAGCTTCCAACAATAAATCTCTATTGAGGACTTGTTTATCCTTTAAAAACAAGTCTTTTGATCATCTAAAAGGATCGTCAAAGCTTCCCACAATCAATCTCTATTGTGCTCTTGTTTATCCTTTGAAAGCAAGTCTTTTGATCATCTAAAAGGATCCACAAAGATTCCAACATTCAATCTCTATTGTGCTCTTGTTTATCCTTTAAAAGTAAGTCTTTTGATCATCTGTAAGGATCCACAAAGATTCCAACATTCAATCTCTGTTATGCTCTTGTTTATCCTTTGAAACCAAGTCTTTTAATCATCTAAAAGAATCCACAAAGATTCCAACATTCAATCTCTATTGCGCTCTTGTTTATCCTTTGAAAGCAAATCTTTTGATCATCTATAAGGATCCACGAAGATTCCAACATTCAATCTCTATTGTGCTCTTGTATATCCTTTGAAAGTAAGTCTTTGATCATCTATAAGGATCCACAAAGATTCCACTATTCAATCTCTCAAGCAGTACTTGTTTATCCTTTTGAAAGCAAGTCTTTGATCAACCAAAAGGATCCACAAAGATTCTCAACATTCAATCTCTATTGTGCTCTTGTTTATCCTTTGAAAGCAAGTCTCTTGATCATCTGTAAGTGATCCGCAAGATCTTAAACATCTAATCTCTATTGCGCTGTTTTATCCTTGAAAGCAAGCCTTTGATCATCTATAAGGATTCACGAAGATTCTAACATTCAAATCTCTATTGTGCTCTTGTTTATCCTTGGAAAGCAAGTCTTTTTAATCATCTAAAAGAATCCACAAAGATTCCAACATTTAATTCTACAATCCTCTTGTTTATCCTTTGAAAGCAAGTCTTTTGATCATCTAAAAGAATCCACAAAGCTTCCAATAATCAACCACTATTGAGCACTTGTTTATCCTTTGTAAACAAGTCTTTGAACCTCTAAAAGGATCCTAAAG